>LOEQ01004811.1:127528-138838 GCA_001685075.1 Bramus lutescens | reverse complement strand
TTGGAGAGTGAGGGGGAGGGGAAGTGAGGGGAATGGGAGGGAAATGGGAGGAGGGGAGGAGGTGGAAAATTTTAATAAAAAAATAAAAAACTATATATGACATAAATGTAGAAGGTGGGTAGTGGATGGAAAGAGGAGAGGTATCAGCAAAAGAAAGGAGGGGGAGACCAGAAAGGGTAATGTGGTAAGTTAAGAACACATACTACTCTTGCAGAGTGACTGAGTTCGGTTCCCAGCACCCATGTCAGATAGCTCACAATGGCTTGTAACTCTAGCTCCTAGGAATCTGACACCTTCTCTGGCCTCTGAGGGCACCTGCACACACATGTACGCATATAAACACATAAATTAAAAAACCTTTTTAAAAGGGTAATACAATATGTGGGTGCATATGATCAAATTCCATCAAACTCTGTGGTTGTATGTACATATGAGCTGAGTATTGTGGTGAAATCTCCTGTCCCAGCACTCAAGAGCTCCTAGAAATGGCTGCATGAACAATGGTCATATCAATGAATATGGTAACAAGAAAGGGATAAGGATCTGCAGGGTCTCACCTATAGATAAAGAACTATAGGGGCTGGAGAGATAGCTCAGTGGTTAAGAGCATTGTCTGCTCTTCCAAAGGTCTTGAGTTCAATTCCTGACAACCACATGGTAGCTCACAACCATCTGTAATGAGGTCTGCTGCCCTCTTCTGGCCTGCACACAGAATATTGTATACATAATAAATTAAAAAAAAGAACTATAGGCAGCTAATGACTTCCCAGAAAAGGAAAATCATCTCCTCCCAGAAATGAGCTCCTTTATTCGCTGTCCATGCAGAGTCCTGAAACCATATACACACAAACAACAGAAACAGACTCGGCAAGCTGTATCCACACATTTAGTTTTTGTACATACATACATACATACATACATACATACATACATACATACATACATACATACTTGTCCGTACTTCCATAACAGTAATAAGACTATCAACTTGACATGAAGATCAAGCGATGGTACCTGGAGAGGCTGGAGGGAAGAAAGGGCTATAATTCTATTTCAATTTAAAACATATTTTTAAAAAGCCAGATGTAGTGACACACATCTGTAATCCCAGTAACCTAATGTTGAAATAGAAGGCTGAACTAGGAGAATCAGCTGGAAGCCCTCAGGGCCAGCTAGCCTGGGGTATGTAGCGCAACAACAGGAAGAAGACCCTCCTCAGCAAGGCGAAGGGGGGAACAGACTCCTGAAAGTCCTCCGACTTCCACATGCATCAGTGCCTTCTGTGCACCTGCATTAACTCACACGTACATACAAAATAATGAAATGAATAACTAAACATTTGAAAAGAAATACTGTTTCATACAATGACTATACATGATATAAAAAGTTAGAGCAATCATGGTAATGGTTTTATTAAAAATAGTCATAAAAGAAATGTATTCCCTGAGTCCACATGTATGTGGTTCTGAGATCAGAAACATTCAGAGACAAAGCTGGGGTCACTACCACAGGCTGCAATCATTAATAGGAACAAAGTCACAGTACGGGGTGGTGAAGAAAATTATAGAGCTAGGTAAGGGTGAGGAATTCTGTCCTCTGGGCATGGTATAGCTGTTGTCCATTTGACAACAGGCAGACTTGTGGGCTCCAGCTATGACTACCACACAGGACACTCACACTGAGCACACTGATACCCTCATGGAATGAGACAAGGTTCAGTAGGTGTAAGAGGTAGGCATGAGGCCTCACCCTTTCTCAGGACCTATAAGCAGTTACAGTTGTGGAGGGCGGACGGTCTTCCCTGTCATACACAGGTCATTAATGGTTGCTGGAAGAGAGAGCCTCTTCAGTGTCATAGCTGCTCATGCTCCTATAAGTAACCCCAACACATTCTGGCTCACTAAGCTTGACATCTGTGAAATGGTTTCTTTGGTTTGTCATTGGTGTCCAGTCAGGTAGGAGTAGATGTGGGTTGTATCCTGCCAGGAAAAGTGGCACAGCATATGGTGACCACATGAATTTACTCAGAGACGTTTAAATTGGTTAAGATGCTAAACTGTTCACTATATCCACATCACTACAGTAAACCAATGCAATAAGCAGGCAGAACAAAATGTTAGGAAGAAGTTATGGGGAGTGGGGAGAAGAGCCCCTGGATCCTAGTTTCTATTTTGCACGGCCTTAGAGAAAAGAATTTCCACCCAAACAGCAGATGAGACAGCTAAGCATTAAAACATCAAGGGAACCTCACTTACCCCCCAAAGCTTATGCAACCTTGCCAGCACCCCTTTCTCATAGTAACCTACAGAATGAGAACTCCATGGACTACTTGGGTTAGTTATTCTGGCTGGCCAGGGAGCTTCAGAGGCTTGTCTGCCTCCATGCACCAGTGTTGGGGTTATAGAGACACATGGTTATACCTATATTTTTACACTAGTAATGGGAATTCAAACTAAGGTCCTCATGCAAAATTTTTCTTAGCTGCTGAGCTATCTCCCGACTCTCTCCTTCCTTTCTCCTCTTTTCTCCTTTCTCTCTTTCTGCCCATTCCCCTTAAATCTAGAGTCTCACACAAGCTAGGTAAACACTCTATCAGCACTCTTAACCACTGCACCACCTCTCCGGCCCCTCGTTTTGTTTTTGAGACATCATTTTAGCATGTAGCTGATGTAACTAAAGCTGGTCTGGAACTCCCTATATAGCCCAGGCTGGTCTGGAATTCATTATCTGTCTGCCTCCTGAGTGCTGGGATTACAGCTACCCTGCCATTTAAATAATTCTGTGTGTGGTGTAGATGTGAAATGTCCCTCACAGGCTGTGCTCAATCAAACTGCCAGCTGGTCGTAGACACTGTTCTGGGAGGCTATAGAATCACTGGGGGAAGTGGACTGCTGTGGATAAGCCCTGACCTTACAGCTCTTCATCGCTTGTTTCTCTCTGTTTCCTGACTGCCAACCTGATGGAACTCCTTGCTCATGAGACCATGGAACCATCTGCTGCCATACTGTTCCCATCATGATGGCCTGAATCCCCTCAAACCACAGACAAATCAATCTTTTCTTTCTTAAGTTGCTTTGTCAGGTACTGGTAACAGTGGCAAGAGAAAAATTAATACAGATCCAGACTCATTTCATAGCGACTCTTCCTGAGATTTTTTTCTACAGTGTAAGTGAAGACCTTAGACCTTAGCTAAGACTCAAATGACTGTCCTAGAGGGAAGGTCTCAAGGTGCATAGCCCATAGCACTGGGTTGAGTTTCCTGCTGCCATTAGCAGCAGTTGGGCCTCAGATGCAGTTCCATGAAAGAACACCTGATCAGCATGCATAAGACCCATTGTTGACACCCCTCAGTGAGATGATGATGATGATGATGATACCATGGCTGGTGAGATGGCCCAGTTGGTAAATTGTTTACTGTACAAACATCAGGGCCTGAGTTCAGATCGCCAGCACCCATGTAAAAAGCCAGGCACTATAGCACACACCCATAATCCTATCACTGGGGAGGCAGAGACGGAGAATTTCTGGGGTTTGCAGACCAGCCAGTCTAGCCAAATTGGTGAACTCCAGGTTCAGAGAGAAACCCTGTCTCAAAAATTGACGTGTTTTTTTTAATATTCCCTGGAACCTGGAGTTTAGAGAAGAAGTAGAAAAAAAAAAGATAAGGTAAGATAAATAGGTAATGAAGCCCAGTGATAACATGCTTGCCTAGCATTTACCCGGCCCTGGTTAAAAATAAATAAACAAAATAAAAGAGTTCTCTGAAAGTCTTGAATCACATTTTTAAAAATTTATTTATTTTGCCCAGTGGTGGTGATGCATACCTTTAATCCCAGCACTTGGGAGGCAGAGGCAAACAGATCTCTATGAGTTTGAGGCCAGCCTGCTCTACAGAAGAGCTCCAGGATAGCCAAGACTGTTTCACAGAGAAACCATGTCTTGAAGAGAGAGAGAGAGAGAGAGAGAGAGAGAAGAAAATTATTTTTATTTTGTGTCTGTGTAGCCTATATGTACAGTGCCCTCAAAGACCAGAAAAGGGCATCAGATCCCCTGGAATTTAAGTAAGATGGTTGTGTATGGCCAGGTTGGCTGGGAACTAAACCTGGATAGGATCTTCTGGAAGAACAGACAGTGCTCTTAACCGCTGAGCCACCTCTCCAGTCTCTTGCATCATATTTTTAACAAAGGCTCTTTGTCATCCTAATACTTATATACTTGTATGCACATGTGTGTATGCAGGTGTATGTGCCAAAGCCAGAGGTTGATACTAGCTGTTATCCTATATTGTTCACCATTTTGTTTTAATATTTGCTTTACTTTTTATGTGTATGTGCATGTATGTAAGGCCAGAAGAGGCCATCATACTTTCTGGAGCTAGAGTTACAGACAGTTATGAACCACCTAATGTGAGTGCTGGGAACAGAACTCTGGTGCTCTGCAAATGCTCTTAACCACTGAGCCAGTTCGCACCTTATTTTTTGAGACATGATCTCTTGCTGAATCTGGAACTCACTGATTCCACTAGATTTGCTGGCCAACAATCTTTTTGTCTCCTCCTCCCAGTACTGGGATTAGAGGCATATGCCGTTATGTCCAGCTTTTTAATAGGGGTGTTGGGAATCCCAACTCAGATCCTCATGCTTGTGCAGCTAGCACTGTGTACACCAAGCCATCTCCTCAGTTACTAATGTTCACTTTCTAGGCAACATAGCAATATGGTAACTAAGATTCTGCTCAGCTAGTCAAGGCTTAACTCTCAGTTCCTTTTTTCCCCTTCCTTCCTTCCCTCTTTTCTTTCTTTCTTCTTTTTTTACTTTCTTTTGTTTTTTTGAGACAGAGTTTCTCAGTGTAGCATGACTATTGTCCTGAAACTAACTCTGTAGAGCAGACTGGCCTTGAATTCATAAAGATTTGTCTTCCTCTGCCTCCCAAGTGCTAGGATTAAAGGTATATATCTCAAGTATTTCTTACTAACCATGTTCTGCCTGGACAAGTTGTTCAACTTCTCATTGTTCTAGATTTTCTAGGTGCAACGTAGAAATGATAACAGTAATTGTTGCACTGGATTGTCATAAAGATTAAATATAAATATTTGAGGAAAAGGTTACATCTGTGTGTGACATAGAGACAAATGCTGTGATCACTGAGTGTAAATAAGTCATTCCCAGACTGTGTCACCAGCCTCTGATTTATGTCATCACAGCAGCAAAAACAAGAGAGATGTTGCCTCAGCAAGGTGAACCTGCTTTAACCACACAAGGGCTGGGTCTGCAACTATACTTCACCACACTTGGCAAAGTATTGGCAAATAGGTTGGACCTCATCAAAATGAAAAGCTTTGTGCATCAAAGGATACTATTGTTGTGGGATTCCCCTCTGTGTGCTATGAATGTGTTTTAATACCATTGGTTAATAAAGAAGCTGCTTTGACCCATGGCAGGGCAGAATATAGCTAGGTGGGAAAATAAACTGAATGCAGGGAGAAAGAAGGCAGAGTCAGACAGATGCCATGTAGTCACCCAAGAACCAAGATGTGAGGTAACCAACCACAAAACTCGTGGTAAAATAGAGTTAACTAGGGATACGCCTAAGCCATTGGCCAAACAGTATTGTAATTAATATAGTTTTGTGTAATTATTTGGGTCTGGGTGGAAACAAAAGCACAATCTCTGTTTACATAATGGTGCCCGAGGTTCAGCACCCAACATTCGGTACATCCACAGAAAGCCTAAGAAAGCTTTTAAAAGAAAGAGTTACTAGACCCACAAAAATGGGAGTCAGTTGGAGCTTCTTGGTAACTGCATTTTCAAATAGGCTCTTTTTGTTGGCCACAAGCAGAGGTGTGGGCTTTTTAAGAGAGAGCTTCCTGGTTCATACTAATGACATAGATGGCTCTGGCTCCTTGGTGATGTTGAAGTCCCCTCTGTGTGCTGTGATTACCATTAATGAATAAAGAAACTGCCTTGGCCTGTTGATAGGACAGAACTTAGGTAGGTGGGGAAGACTGGACTGAATGCTGGGAAAAAGAAGGGTGGGGTCAGGGAGATGTCATGGAGCCGCCAGAGTCAGACATGCCGAATCTTTGACGGTAAGCCACTGCCATGTGGTGATATACAGATTAATAGAAATGGGTTAAATTANAAATTAAGATGCAAGAGTTAGCCAATAAGAAGCTAGAGCTAATGGGCCAAGCAATAGTTTAGTGAATACAGTTTCTGTATGATTATTTCGGTCCTGGGCAGCTGGGACAAACAAAAGCCTCCTCCAACAAGGTCCTGCTACAGAGCACTTAAATGGGGTTTGTGAGCAGAGTCCTACAAGTCGCTTAATGGTGACATAGACCTGCTGCATCCCTGGAGCTGGGGCAGTGAGTATGGCTTATAGAGGTTGTGAACATACCTCTATCATGTTGGACAGGGCATAGCCAACAGGCAAAGCCACAGAATTAGTTCTAGCCACTCCTGCTGAGCATTAAAAAAAAAATCTCCTGGTCAGAAAATGATTACAGATACACAATAAGACAGATTCAGGTAAAAAAGACATCTGAATGGGTCACAGTGTTGGATAAATGTATATGAGCTTAGGAGAGAGAGAAGAAAGAGTGCAGACAGTCATAGATTTGCTGTAGGAAGTCTTATAGCCAGTGATTATCTGCCCACTGGGGTGTGGCCTCATATACTATATAAGCCAATGTAGAGCATGTGTCTGCTCTCTTTCTGGTTACTGGATTCAGTTACTATTCTCCATTCAAGCAGAGTATTCTGATTTATGAGTTTACCCCTAAATAAATAACCATTTATTCCTCAATGCTGAGCTAGTGAGGGATTTCTTTTAAGCATCCTTCCACATTTGTCACCCAACATGGGGCTCAAACCCACAACCCTGAGATTAAGAGTCTCATGCTCTACCAACTGAGCTATTTACCAGACTAATCTTGCAACTTAACCATAATTTTACTTTCACAGGATCCAATAGAAAGAACATCACCTCCATGAGAGCTGGAAGTAATTCTAGAAGACAATGTCCCCTCTCCCAACAAAGTTTATCCTCAGGGTTAGGGACATCACTTAGGGGTTGATTATAATTGTATAGGGTTGGGGGTTGGGAGGGAAATTTTATAGGCTCAGTAATCTCTTTGAAAAAAGGGGGGAATTGGATGGGATAATAGATTAGTATGAGCTTACTCACACTAATAATAATAATAGTAATAGAGTGAATACTTGTGAGTTATTATTTATAGGCAATAACATTGGTATAGTTTTTGTATATTGATGCAAAGTTAAATTACATTGAATATTGTATGTATGCATGTTTCTACCTCTGCTTAAAACATTTTTATATATTGATACATATTTATTATATTGCAATGTACATTTCTACCTCTGACCAAGATACTTATACATTGTTTGCAGTGTGAGATCATTGTTCTCACTTGTTGCACATTTGTTTATTGTATACTATTCNCATATTGCAATGTACATTTCTACCTCTGACCAAGATACTTATACATTGTTTACAGTGTGAGATCATTGTTCTCACTTGTTGCACATTTGTTTATTGTATACTATTCTAATATGAAGTCCTAGTCTTTAAGTTATATAGGTATTAAGAATTATAGATAAGTAGTCATCTATGTTTGTCATACTTAAAGTTAGACTAATCAGGTTCTTTAGATACATAGATAATTCTGCATAGATAGGTAATCTTTAACCACTTCAAAGAGCTGTAGAATATGGCATTTAAAAAACTTAGGGTTCTGTTGAACTGTTGAAGTGAGACATGATTGCTCCTGGCAGCATCAATCTATTCCAGAGAGAATGTTGAGCACCAAAGGCACTCCACTTAGAGCTTGTTTTCTTCTTGGCAAAACTGGCTTTTGGGCAAAGAAATGCTCATGCCTCAACCACTGACAAGATAGATAGTATCCAGAAATGGATAAGCAGGACTGTCAAATCTTGCCAAGACAGGGTAAGATGGTTTTGAAATTTTTCCTGCCTCTGAAAGTCGTCTGTCAGTTACTCTAGGCCTTAGCCAAAGTTGGTTGCTTCAATGTTGCAAATGAGTCTTTGGGTGATTGCTCAGGTAGCCAGTTGTCTCTGTCATTTGTTGCATATTTGGGAAGTTGCTTGATTGCACTTCCTACTCATCCAGGTAATATTATTTCCCTTCTCGGCTCTTCAATGAAGTTGAAGACTAGATAGCTGTAGTTACTTTTCTCTCATGACTTAGCGAGGTTATTTATTTATACAAAACTTAAACTAGTTAGGATAGGATAATTATTGAATATGTTTGTTCCTATTGTATATAATTTTGTATTAGGCTTAGAACTAGCTTATTTAAACAAAAGGAGGAGGTGCTGTAGGAAGTCCTACAGCCAGTGGTTACCCACCCACTGGGGCATGGCCTCATGTACTATATAAGCCAATGTAGAGCATGCGTCTACTCTCTTTCTGGTTGCTGGATTTGGTTTCTGTTCTCCATTCAAGAAGACGATTCTGATTTGTGAGTTTACCCCTAAATAAATAGCCATCTATTTCTCAATTCTGAGCTAGTGTGGGGTTTCTTTCAAGCATTCTTCAACATATATTAAAGGAATAAAGATAATAAGTTAAATATTAAAAATTAATAGAGTAAAAAAGATAAGTCACATAAAAATGGAAAGTACACAGAGTCTGGATTATGTGTATTATTGTGTTTCTTGGATTTTTTGACTGTTAATGAGTTAACTCCTGAAAAACATTTGATTCTGGGGGCTGCTAAGCTAAAAAAAATATATATTTTAAAGGTATCTTGACTTCAAAATTTGAGTCTAAGGTTATGTTACTTTGAAAAAGAAGTTATGTTTTTATTTTCACAGAGGATGGGAACCTGTAGATTCCTGCCAGACTAATGTGATTTAATAGAACAAGATCCCCCCAAGAGGTATCCATGAACCCTAAAATACTTTAACCAAAAAACAGCAGAAAGCAGTTGGGACAAAACTATGCCCAAATTCCCAAAATGATTGTTTATAAATTTTCTTTCATTTAAAAGGGATTGGATATAAATGATTAATGATCACAGTTAATGTCTTTCTTTAAAATGTGGGGATGAATATGATATAAAAATGAATATTTTACATTAGTATGGATCTTGGTTTCTGAATAAAAATTTAAGGTCAATTTTGTTATATGTATATTTCTACTCTTGTTTAAGGTATTATGTTTATACAGCTTATTTAAAATGTAATGTATAATTAAAATTACAAATAGTCATAATTGTCAAACTTACTGTAGTTATTTTAGTTAGCTTTTCTAGATATACAGAGATATATTTCAATACTTCAAAGACCTACAGAATATGGCATTTTAAAGAACTTAGACTTTTCTTGACAGTAAGACATGTTTGCTTCTGGCAGCATCAAATACTTTAGAGACGTTGATGGGCATTGAAGAAACTCATTATGAAATTTGCCTTCAATGTAACAAGGCTAGTCATTCGGATGAGAAACTGCTCTTGCCTTGATGTTTGATGGTATGCTGTATAAACTGGACATGCAGGACCCAAAGAAAAATGACTGCTGATCCTGTCAAAAGAAGGATTCCTGCTTCATGAAAGAGTCTGCCAGACATTCTGCAGGACACAGAATAAAGTGACTGACAAACTGCCAATAGAGGCAAAACAATCTTTCAAATTTCCTGCTTCATGGAAAAGTTTGCCAGATACTATGCACCTGTAGGCTGAAGATGGATGCCCCAACAGTACAGAAGAACTTTGGGTGACTGTACAGGCAGCAAGATGTCTCTGTCAATTCTAGAGTTTTAAAAGTTGCTTACAATACACTTCCTGTTTACTTAAGTAATATTATATTCTTCTGGGGTCGTTGATGGAGTTGAAGATAGTTATATTTTTCCTTAGTTATGATATTTCTATTTAATTTATACTTTGAAATCTGAGTGTTTGATAAAATAGATGATAGACTATTTCTTTAATTTTTTCAGCTACAAATAAGACTAAATATTGTAACTGTAATTCTTGATTGATTCCTGTTTTGTTATATGTAATTTTACTATGTTAATGTTAAAACCTTCCTTTTTATTTAGACAGAAAAGGGGAGATGATATGGAATTCTCCTCTGTATGCTGTGAATATGGTTTATTACCATTGGTTAGTAAAGAAGCTGCTTTGGCCTATCGCAGGGCAGAATATAGCTAAGTGGGAAACCTAAACTGAATACAGAGAGAAAGAAGGCAGAGTCAAGCAGATGCCATGTAGTCACCTAAGAACCAAGATGTGAGGCAACAAACCACAAACCTCATGGTAAAATATAACATAATATAAATGGTTACTTTTAGATTTAAGAGTTAGCTAGAAATACGCCTAAGCTGTTGGCTGATCATTATTGTAATTAATATAGTTTTGTGATTATTTGAGTCTGGGTGGCCAGAAAGCAAAAGTGCAGTCTGCATTTACACAGTATCAAGAGAGCAACATGTTAAACCACAGAATGGGAGGAAATAGTTACAAATTATTGATAACGTGGTCATGGTGGCACAAGTGATCCCAACACTTGGGAAGCTAAGGCAGGAGGCCGTCCTTGACTATGATGAGTTTGAGATCAGTCTGGACTTTGTGAGACACTATACACAATATACAAACAGGCAAATAAAACCTGATAAAATCTGGACTCTGTGAGACACTATACACATTATACAAACAGGTAAATAAAACCTGATAAAATCTGGACTCTGTGAGACACTATACACAATAAACAAACAGGAAAATAAAACCTGATAAAATCTGGACTCTGTGAAACACTATACACAATATACAAACAGGTAAATAAAACCTGATAATCATAGCTCCAATTTTTTAAAAAGTGGTGCTCATCTTTCCAGCAAGATATAAATGGATATTTACATGCAGTTAGTGCCTTGAATAAATGCTCCATTGGATAGGAACTAAGTGACCTAAGCTCTTCCTATGCTGCCATGGCACTGGGAGTGTCTTCTCAGGAAGGGAGATGTTTATTTAAAATTGAATGACTGGAGGGACCTGTTTCTCTGCTCTGCTTACTGTTCCCATAGAAACAAGCTGGGGCAAGCCATGAAAGTGTAAAGGGAGATAGCTGTGGGTACAGGCAAGACATTAAGCCTTGAGTCCACCAAATATTTGGACACCCAGTGATAACCAAGGTTTTTTTTTAACAGAAAGACTGTTTTGTAGAGAAAAAGGAAGAAAGAAAGCAAAGGCAGAAGGAAGGAAAGAAGGAAGGAGGGAGGAGGGAGGGAGGGAAGAAGGAAGGAAGGAAGGAAGGAAGGAAGGAAGGAA
>LOEQ01004811.1:86030-98742 GCA_001685075.1 Bramus lutescens | reverse complement strand
CTGAGTATGTGGTCAGTTTTTGAGAAGGTTCCATGAGCTGCAGAGAAGAAGGTTCTTTCCTATTTGGCCACTACACACAACTCAGACATTTTTTTAAAATAAAGTTTTATATTTAGTTTTTTGTGGGGGGGGGTATTTGCCTGCTGTGTACATGTACATGTACATGCCTGGTACCCAGGGAGACCAGAAGAGGACATCAGATTTCCTTGAATTAGACTTAATAGACCAGTTCATTGTGAGCTGCCATGTGGGTGCTAGAAACTGAACCTGTTTCCTCTACAAGAGCAGTAATTGCTATTAACTGAGCCATCTCTCTAGTTTGGCATGTGTGCCTCTAGCTCCAGCATTGGTGGAGCAGAGACAGACTGATCTCCATGTTGACCAGAGTGTCCCTGACTTGTATTTATCCTTCTACCCCAGCCTTCCAAGTGCTGGGATTACAGGTGTGTCTCCCTATACCTAGTTTATCTTTGGATTTTATTTTATTTAGTTATCATTTATTACACTTAAATGTATGTTTGTGCACACATGGACTATAGTACATATATGGAAATCAGAGAACAACTTATAGGAGTCAGTTCTGTAAATTTCAGGGATCAAAGTTGGAGATCAGACTTTGTGGCAAGCGTCTTTACCCACTGCGCCATCTTGCAGGCTTTAAAAGCACTTTCCACAATTTCCTGAATAGTGTTACAGTTTTGATACAAAGATAGAAACTGTACTCCTTTTTTGTTCCAAACATGAGAGCTTTAGCTAGCAGGCAGTCATAGTAGCTTTGTTCAGTCGCTGGGACACACGTGGTAGAGGAGAGAACTGCGTCCCTCAGATTGTCCTCTGACCTCTGACCTCCACAAGTCAATATATGTTATAAGAAAAACGCATAAAATCTTAATACATTGCCCTAAAATAGATAGAGGTGTGTTTGCCTGTCTGCCTGTTTTGGAGTATTAACACCTATATATTCTCTCTAGATGACCACCTGAGGAAGGACACGGTCCCAAGCACCACGACTGAAAAGCTGCATGCTGCTGCGCAAGCAGTCAGTAGATAATTCTCTGATCTCAGCTGTGTATGTGGAGTAGTTAACTTCTTAATTAGACCACCACTGTTTGTAAACATTTGAGCTTCTACAAACATTCAGCCTCAAATTTTACTGTATCTGTGAAATGCTAATCCATGCTAAAAGCCACTGGAGAAAAAATATGTATTGTTTTCAGGATTGTTTTTTGTTTTGTTTTTTTTACTTTTTTGGTTTTTTGAGACAGGTTTTTTGGTTTTTTGTTTCGTTTTGTTTTTTTGGTATAGCCTTGGCTGTCCTAGAACTCACACTGTAGCCCAGGCTGCCTGCCGAGTGCTGGAATTAAAGGTGTGCATCACCACTGCCACGCCAGGATGTATTTTTTAAAGTTCTTAAGTTTGTGAAAACTGAAAGGTACTTTGTACTTTATTCTTTGTCCTTTTTCCCTATTTTAAAGGCCATCACCAAGGGTTGTGGATGTGCTTCCAGGGAAACACTTGCCTCGCATGTGTAAGGTCCTGAGTTTAGTCCTCGCACTGAGAAAAAGAAAATACAAGTACAGATAGATCTTTGTCTGTATGCTCTGTTCATTAAACTTCCTTCAGCTAGAATTATATAGACCTGTGGAAAAACTCATTCATGTTTTTTAAAAAAATATTTAAAGGGCATAAAACCAAAATTTATTCCTTTAAAGTTTGATATTTAAGAAATATCTGAATCACTGTCTGCCCCAGCTAGTTTTGTCTCAGCTTGACACAAGTTAGAGTCGTTTGGGAAGAGGAACTCTCAGCTGAGAAATATTACTCCATCAGATTGGCTTATGGGCAAGCCTGTAGTACATTTTTATCAATGATTGATGTGAGAGGGTCCAGCCCATTGTGGGTGGTTGGTCCTGGGTTCAGTAAGAGGCTGAGTGGCCATGTTGAGCAAGTCAATTTGTAGCTCCTCTCTGTGGTGTTCTACCCTGACTTCTTCAGTGGTAGCTTGTGATATGGAACTATATATATGCTGAAATAAATCCTCTCCTTCCCAAGCTGCTTATGGTCCTGGTCTTTACAATATTAATGAAAGCCCTGAGACACTCTAATGTTGATGTTTTCCCAAGAACAGTGTGGCTTCTGCTAGGGAATTTAATGAAAAGGTAACAGGGGAAATAATTCTTTTAATTTTGTTTTAGTGAAACAGGGTTTATTTTATTATATAAAGAATGTAAGGACAAGGCTTTGGGAGAAGTGCCATGTAGGAACTTTAATGGAGGTGTTACCAGAGCTCCCTGTGCAACTCCCTCCTGCACACAGTGACGGCTGTAGAGGTGCCATCTTTCACTTACATGGACTCTTGAGAGACTTAGTAAACAGGAGTTTTGATTCTTAGGATAGGAAAATCATAAGAGCGGCTACTGTCCTGCCTCTGAATGCTACTTTGCTGTTTATCAAGGAGATTTTTAAGTGTAGGTAGCTACAGCCTTATTTCATGGAACACAGCTGTTCCCTCAATGATTCCTTACTGTCAAAAGTCACACAGCATAAGAGTTGCACAGTTTTATTACAGATAAACTAGCATGGGGGAGAGAACTTAATGCATAGCCAAGTATGTGCCACAGGAAGAGAGCTGAGGGTTACTGTCAGTGGCATTGGTGACTTGGAATGTTACCAGTTTGAGTTGTATTTGGTGATACTAGTCATCCATTGCTCAAAGATGGATTGATAACATTCCTGTTAACGCAGAACATGATGAAGGAAACCCCTTTAAATGGTCTTCACCACTCTAAAGTTATTAGAAACCCTGTTGGATAAAGGGGATCCATAAATGCAATTTTACAAGAACCCATTTCCATTTTTTCTTTTCAATGTAAAAATAGAAATGTATTTAAAATACATTTCCTGTTGATCATTCTTACTGTACTTTGAGCAGAGAGAATAAGCTGTTATTGTACTTGTAAGCACAGTAAAAGGAAGAACAGCCTGTTAACATTGACAAGCTAAGGGTAGATTGCTGACACATAAAGGGTGCCTGCTCCTGTAATGTGTGTATCAAAAAGGGATCGGTACCTGGACCCCTCCAGATCTAGAGGCAGTACAGAGCCATGCAAACAGCAGCCCAGGAATAGTGCTGACCCCCATTCCTGATGAGAGCTTTGTTTCTCTCCTGTTTTATCAGAGAACATGGGGCACAGTTCTGTTTTAGAGTGGCAGAGTGGGCACCATAACCAAAAACTGATGACTTCCAGTGATCATTTAATATACTGACAGTTGAAATCTAAAATGCATGAAATATCTGGAAATTAGAGCCCTTTAAATTGGAGTGTGTTGTGTCCATATTCTTTTCCATACTTTGCAAGCATGTTATAGAATATACATTCTGTTGAATTGGCTGAATCAGGGCTTATAATGGCTGGGTCTTCTGTTTTGTTGTCTTTGTCAATTTTACAGCCTTGAAATGCCATTTCTATGGTGTCTGTTCTGCAGTTTTGGTTTTCCCAGAAGAGAATTATTTCAGTGTTAACTTGGAGATTTCCCTTGGTTTCATGAATCACCTCCAGTATTTCTCACAAATTCACTGTTTTTCTCTTTTTAAGATTCTATTTTTATGTAAATGGGTTTTTCCTGCTTGTATATCTGTGTACCATGTGCATACAGTGTCCTCAGAGGCCAGAAGAGGGTGTCATATCCCCTGGAACTGTAATAACAGGAAGTTGTAAGCCACCATGTGGGTGCTGGGAACTGAACCCAAGTCCTCTACAAGAGCATCCAGTTTTCTTAACCTCTGAGCCATCTCTCCAGCCCCAAAACTAACTCTTCCTTAACACTTCACTGTTAGAATATGTGCTTGTGTGTACCATTTCTTCCATAGGCTGAGTCTTGCAAGCACAGCCTTAGAGATTTAGAGAATGTTTTCTTTTTTTTAATTTTTTTAAACTTTATTAATTTTATATATGAGTACTCCATATGTACACTGTGTGTCAGAAGAGGGCATCAGATCCCGTTGTAGATGGTCATGAGCCACCATGTGGGTTCTTAGACTTGAACTCAGGACCTCTGGAAGAGCAGCCGGTGCTCTTAACCACTGAGCCATCTCCCCAGCCCCTAGAGAATGTTTTCAATAGGACTTGTAGTTAATTCAGTATGGGCAAGACAGAATATTTAACAAGTGTTTTGGCAACTGTAACTTTGATTAGCAGGTCAGACCAGGTTCTTATAGTTCTCGGGGCAGCCCTTACTAATCAGGCTGGGTATTTCCAGTGGTAGAACTGCCAGGGGTTCTGTGGAGGCCTTATTTCTGGGCATGTGCCTGTTACTACGGTGATTGTTGTGGTAGTCAAGGTCATAGCTGAGTCTGTAACCCTTCTGCTGTTTATACAGACCAAGGCTTTGCAGCTTTGGAGATAATAGAAAAACTTTATTGTAGAGTTCTGTCTCTGGCTTACAGAGACTTTATGAATGAATTAATCTTAGACCCAACAATGTAGCCGTGACCAAAGCTGCATGGGCTTCTTGGTCTTCCTGTAGTCACTTACTTGTCTCTGTTACTCTCAGGGGAAAGGTTAAACATTGTATCTGACTTTGGAAATCATATTATCATATTTAGTTGGTAGGGACTGCAATCTGATGATCATCCTCAAAGTTATTTCAAAATTGGTTAATTTATTAGAAGATTTTACAGAAATACGGGTTGTGTTATTTTTGCTCTTTATAGGAATTTTTTTTTTTTTAGGTTTTTTGAGGCAGGGTTTCTCTGTAGCTTTGAAGCCTGTCCTTTGGAGCTCTTGTAGACCAGGATGACCTCAAACTCACAGAGATCTGCCCGCCTGCCTCTGCCTCCCGAGTGCAGGGACTAAAGGCATGCACCACCACCACCATCTGACAAGGATTTTTGATATTTCTTTTAAAAATACTTTTTAGGTGTGCGTGTGTGTACATGTATGTGTGTGTAAAGGTGTTTGTGTATGTAGGTAGGCAAGTGTATGCATGTGTGTAGGTGCAGAGGTGCTGGGTCCCCCTGGAGCTTGAGGCACAGGTAGTTGTAAGCAGCAACCAATCCTGAGCTTTCTTTCCAATCCCTCATTATTTTCTTCTCTCTCTGTCTTTGGCTATCTCTGTCTCTCTCTTTCTCTAGATAGAATGTCTCTGTTGGCTCTGGTTGACCTAGAACCCACTTTGTAGATCAGACTGGCCACAATCTCACAGAGATAGATCCTCCTGCTCCTGCCTCCCATGTGCTAGGAGTAAACCCTGTGTCAGAACACCAGGTTCCTCTGCATTTTCTTTATTGGCAGTTTTTGTTTTGTGTTTTAGAACTAGTTTCCCTCTTTGGATCTGGTCTTCAAGTGCCATCACTCTGACCTCTGGATAGCCGTTTTTCCTGTTTGTATGCACACTGTTTCTCCTCTTAGCAGTCTTTGTTATCTTTGCTCTCAGAAAGTGTGGGCTGTACTTTCCAACTGGGAGCAGGTGCAGGTCTGGACTCAGGGTGATCACAACCTATGTTCAGAGTGCATCTTTCTCAGATAGAAGTACTTCAAGCTCACTTAGGCCACCAATGCCTGAAGCTACACACATCCTCATTTCCACTTCTAAATCTGCACTGACTATAGTTAAGAATTTCATTATGTTCTCTGTGCAAATGTAAATACCAGATGTTCCCAGAGGACTTGGTGTCAGAGGTGTCAGCTATGGATGCTGTACTGCCTCAGGAATTGCAGTTATGTAGGGCCAGACTAAGGGAAAATTTTAGTGTTTATAATTTTGGATAATGATGTAAAATTATCAAAATGGAAGATAAACAGAATTGTCTCATGCATTCCTATCTTTTATTCTAACCTGTCTATGCCAAGGCAATGTTTTAATCTCAGTGACTGCTTAATGAGAATCAGCTTAGCTCTGTAGAGGCTTCATGTCACCATCTTGTCATCCAGAGGGACCCTGAAACAAGGATGACTGGAGCTGCCTCACTGGGCAGCTGGGGACTAAAGGCAGGATGGGCACATGTGTGCACTTGGTATGTCACTCTGGAGGGTCAGTGTCACAGCCTGGAGGACCTGATATGTTTGAAAAAAAAAGGAAAACTTTTAATTTTTTTGTTTTCCATCTATATTTAAGATGTATTACCATTTTTGTTTTTTAATTAACCAAATAAAGATTTTGTATTCCCTTTTTTATGTATATGAGTGCTCTATCGACTTTATGCCAGAAGAGGGCATCAGATTTCACTATAGATGGTTGTGAACCACCATCTGGTTGCTGGGAATTGAACTCGGGACCTAGGGAAGAGTAGCCAGTGCTCTTAACCACTAAGCCATCTCTTCAGCCCCAGAATTTATATTCTTTTTTTTTTTCCCCCAAGACAGGGTTTCTCTGTAGCTTTGGAGCCTGTTCTGGAACTAGCTCTTGTAGACCAGGTTGGCCTTGAACTCACCGAGATCCATTTGCCTCTGCCTCCCAAGTGCTGGGAGTAAAGGCAAGCGCCACCACCACCTGACCAGGTTCTTAAAAGCTAAGGAGGAGCCAGGTCATGGTGGGGTATACCTGTATGATGTGGGATTCCCCTCTGTATGCTGTGAATACCATTGGTTAATAAAGAATCTGTCTTGGGCCTGGCAGGGCAAAATAGAGGTAGGCAGGGAAAACTAAATTGAATGCTGGGAGAAAGAAGGCAGAGTCAGATGCCGTGGAGCCACCAGAGGGGAAAGATGTGAACTGACAGCTGGAACCTTGCCAGTAGGCCATGAACCTTGTGGTAAAATATAATAGAAATGGGTTAACTAAAACTATAAGAGCTAGCTAGCAATATGCTTAAGTGATTGGCCAAGCAGTGGTTTAAATAATATAGTTTCTGAGTGATTATTTTGTGGTATGGGCAGCTGGGAACAAACAAGCAGCCTCCTACTGCAGACAAGCAGCCTCTGCTCAACACCTGTAATCCAGCCAAGCACTTGGTGGCCCACGCAGGAAGATTGGTAATTCTAGGCCAGCCCTGGCTGTGTAGCAAGGCCCTGTGTCCAAAAAAGAATCAAGGGGCTAGAGAGATGGCTAAGTGCTTAGCACTTTTTGATCCTTTAGAGGATCTGATGCCCTCCTCTGACCTCTCTGAGCACCTGCACTCATACCCATACATGCATATAATTGAAAATAAAAGAAACTCTAAGGATCTCTAAAGCAAACAAACAGCATCAAGCAACAAAACGAAGAATTGAAGACAGTCTGCTGTTGCTGTCTCTTCACGTGGGATTTATGAACACTGTCAGCTGATTACTTCTGTGTCTTTTTAATATATTTTGCAGGCTGAAACATTTCAAGACAGGGTGTCACCATGTAGACCAGGCTTGCCTAGAACTCTTGGATGTGCCTCTGCCTTCCAGAGTGCCTGGCCAAGCTGGGACATTTAAAACGCCCAAGAAAGGAAAAGCAGGTGTGTTGAAGAATAAATCACAAGCTCCAAAGACCCATCAGGCTGCCCTCAGAAACAGTAGTGACACCTCACTTGGGGTTGGGAGAAGTTACCTTCTAGAAATACAAGAGAGGCTAATGGGAAAATTTGAATTCACACAAAAATTGGATGGTAACAGAACCAGATGGCTATAGGAGTCTTGGTTATCCAAAATTTGGGTGAACAAAAGTACCTATCAAGTCCAGGGCTGGCTTCTGAAGATTGTAAGTTTAAGCCTAGCATGTATGTTTGTGTAGAATAAACATAGCTTTATAATTATGTGCAAGAACACGTTTGTATATGACTTGCATGTCTGGCTGATTATGTAAACTCGATAGTTCCTTTAGGAAAAAGCCAAGTGTCTGGAGTTCTGACAGTTGAGAATGTGCCTTTAAAGGCATCTGGAAGACTGCTTCCCAGTCACTTGTCATTTGATGTTTGTGGTAACCATCCTGTGCATGAAATGCTTCAAATAAAGTGAGACCAAACTTCCTGGAGATGGCTCAGTCAGGGAAAGTGCTTCCTATGCAAGCACGAAGACCCGGAGTTCAGGTTCCCAGATACCCAGCATCTACATAAAGAACTGGACACAGCTGCAGGTTCCTGCTATCACAAAGATGTAGAGGTAGAGACAAACACGAGCCTCATAGGCCAATTAGGTGAGCTCTGGGTTCAATGAGGGACCCTGTCTCAAAAAGTGAAATTCTGGGTGTAGATGGCATATACTTTTGCCCTAGCACTCTGGAGGTTAGAGACAGGCAGACACCTGAGTTTGAGCCCCGTGTGCTCTGCATAGCAACTTCTAGGCCAGTCAGGGCTAGTAGTGAAACCTTGTCTCAATAAATAAATAAAATAAAGGTTATGTACAACTTTCAAGTGCCTGGCTAAATGAAATGGGACGCATTAAGCACCCCACTGTCTGAGTCTGTATTGGAGCTGCAGTTGTTAAAGAGGAAGATCCTGCTCTGGCACCCAACAAAGCATTGTGATGCAAGTTTGCCATAGCAGTCCAGGAGAGCAGCTGCTGAGCCCTGACACCTGCCCCGTCCTTTCCCTGGGCACCACATGGCTTGAGTCATTTGCACCTTGTAGGATTGGCAATGTGCCGTGAAGTTTCTCCCACATCTTTCTGTCTTGTTAGCTCTTTATGATGCAGAATCCTGCCTTTTCTTTAGTTACTTGTCTACCTACTAGAAAGTGGCCTTTGCATCCTGGTACTCACAGTTAATAAAGCTGCTGAACCTGACACATGATCAGTTTTAAAGGTGTGGGCTATTTGGTGAAACCCTGTCTCAAAAGCACAGTAACAAAATGCGCTGAAAATGCCATGGATAGGACTGTATGGAGGTAAGTTTGTCTCCTTTGGGTAAATTCCCAAGAATTTGCTGATGAGTGTCTTAGTTACATTTTTATTGCTGTGACAAAATATCATTACTAAGATATTACTAACATAACACAATAAAGAACTTATTGGGGCCTTACAGTTCTAGAGGGCTAGCTAGAATCCATAACTGTCATGTTGGGGAGCATGGTAACGTGCAGGCAGACGTGATGCTGGAGCAGTAACTGAAATCACAAGCATGAGGCAAAGAGTACTGATTGGAAATGGCCTGAGCTGCAGAAACCTCAAAGCCTACCCAGTGACGCACATCCTTCAACAAGGCCACAGCTCCTAAACCTTCCTAGTTCTACCATCTGGGAACCAAGCCTATGGGGGCATTCTTACTCAAATCACCATACAGAATATCTTGAGTTTTATAAAAATACTAAAGCTACTGAGAATTATGAACTCTTCCCAATAGAGACATCATTTATAGTTAGAGGAAGACCAGAACTGGACATGAGTAAGAGGGAGCGGCCGTCTTCTATCTGGAGACTCAGTGGGTCATCTTGAGGAGGACCAGGACTTGTGCGTGTGACGGCTCCCACTGTTCTGTGCTTGTGAGTACAGATGATTCTTCATGAGGAGGCACATCTTATGTCACATTGATCTATTTCTGTGTGCACACGTGTGTGCATGCACACCTGTTCACTTGTGCATTTGAGGCCAGAGGAGATATCGGGTGTCCTGTCACTGAACTTGCTGGAGCTAGGCTGGTAGCCAGCAAGCCCGTGAGTCTCCTGTCTCCATCTCTCACAGCACAGATGTTATGGGTATGTGTGGCCATGCCCAGCCTTTTTACATGAATGCAGAAGACTCAAACTCATACTTGTGCTGTGAGCATGCTTACCCACTGAGCCATCTCCTCAGCCCTGCTGCTGGACTTTTAAATAACAGTCTTGAAGCACATACAGGAGTCAGCCATGCTTGCATATAATTCCTAAAGCCAGAGGCTTTTAGAAGCCAGTAGCTGTTTAAAACTAATCCCAACACTGATGAGGCAGAGGCAGGTGGGTCTGTATGAGTTTGAGGCCAGCATGGCCTACATAGTGAGTTCCAAACCAGCCAGAGCAGTGAGACCCTGTCTATAAAAAACGACTCCAAAGAGAAACTTCCCTCTATCATCTTGTCTTGTGAGTTTATGGAAACTCCCAATAAACTGCCCTTCACAAAAAAAGCTTACAATTTATTTGATATCACCCAGTCAAAGGAGCATTTAGTAAAGTGACTTTTCTCTCTTCTTAAAATAAGTGACCTTTACAACCACCAGAAACAAAACAGAAGCCTCTACAGTTACTCCTAGATCAGGATCCTTCCAAAAACTTCAGATATCTGAGCTTCTCACAGTGGACAGATATTTATTGAGGAACTGTTAAATGAACATACTGTCCCTGGGTACTGATCAAGCCTGCCAGGAGGGCATGGATGGTTTATACAAGGCCAGCACTGTCGTTAACAACCCAGCAGGATAGAGAAGGAGAGAGCCTGGTGTTTGCCTTTCCTGAGACAATGGAATGTAAGGACATGGGTCACCCCAGAGGTTCTTGGTTAGTCCTTAGCAGAGCTGAGATCAGGCTTCTGGACCTTGGTGGCAGAGTGCTTGCCTAGTGTGGGCAAGACTTGGGATTTAAACTCCACCCCTGCAGGAAAGACATAAATGGAGCTGGGGAGATGGCTCAGTCAATAAAGTACTTGCCACTCAAGCATGAGGACCTAATCTCCAGCACCCATATAAAAAGCTGAATATGGCAGTGCACACCCATAATCCCAGCACTCAGGAGGCAGAGAAAGGAGAATCCATGGGCTTGTTGACTCTCTGGCCTAGCAGTGTAGCAGAATCAACATGCTCCAAGCTCAATGAGAGACGCCAGCTCAAAAAATAAAATGAAAATGTGACTGGTGAAAACACCCAATGTTGACTTTCAGCCTCCACACACAAGAACATGTGTTTACACAGACAGGCACCACCACCACCACTTCTTTCTATGAATGGACTCAGCCAGCCCAGATGGGAATTCCAGCTCTTCCATTAACTTTGCCACATTGGCCAGATGACTTGCCTTTCTCAAACCTATATCCTCAGCAGCAGATGCTGAGGAGCCTACTTCATGCCATCATTCTGGTCATTAGGTGTGAAGAAGACAGTAAAATTTCCACCTCCTTTGGCAGAGGTGGTGAGACAAGGATGAGGGCCTGAATTCCATCTTTAGCATTGATGGAAAGAGACAAGGGGGTGCCCCGAGTGCACTGTCCCAGCAAGCTGCAGCTGAGCAGCCAAGCCTGTGTCTCAAAAACACAGTAAAAACAATAGCAAAAGCAATGTCAGAGGTGGTGGTGCACACACTGAATCCCAGCACTTGTAAGGCAGGCTGACTCCTGTGAGTTTGCTGCCAGATCAACCAGATCTACATAGACCCTGTGGTGGATGGCTCCTGAGAACTGACATCTGTGATTGAATTGTGCACACATACCACATACACAACACAGTCTGCAGTTTTAAAACCCTTTTTATTACATGTACTAACTTATCAGGGTGTGGCGTTGTGCCACTGCAACACATGAAAGTCAGAATATTGTGTCCCAGTCAGTTGGTTCTCTCCTCCCACCACGTGGGTCCTAAGGGTGGAACTCAAGTGGTCAGGTTTAGGCAGCAAATACTTCACCCATACAGCCATTTTATTGGCCCAGTCTCTCCTTAATAATGAAATTATTTTCATTTCAAAATTGGCACAGTCCTTTCAAAATCATCTCTGCCCCTTGGAAGTGACTGTTGGGGCCTGCTGCAGAACTGCCAGCTCTGGACTGGTTCCAGAGTGGGTGGGTGCAGGTGGGCCCTGGGCTTTCCCTTCCATTCCTCCTGAGCTCAGCGCAGGGAAGGTTTCCATTCCTTTTACAGCAGCTGTAAAGAGGCTTTGGGGAAGCAGCCTCGTCCATCATCCTGAGGGCTCCTCCCCCACCTCCACAGAGGGCCAGCCAAGCAGCTGTCCTTGGCTCTGTTCTATGTCGCCCTACAGGGCAGGGGGATAGCAGTGGGGATGGGGAAGACCAGGATCCAGATGTTTTCAAGGACGAGAAGCAGATGGACTGGTGTTGAAGGTATGCAGAAGGGGTCTAGAGGGACTGAGACACAGATCACTGTGTGCAAAGCCAATGGGAGGCTCCCTAGCCTTCTGTATCCCACAGCCAGCTCGCTGCTACTTTGCTGGGCTTCCTAGGCCCACAAAGTTGCAGTGTGTTAATTTTACACTGTTTCAAGGACTGCTTATGAAAAATAGGAAGGAACTGGCATTCTCCCCTTTTTACAGACAGGGACACTGAGGCAGAGAAGGTACAGTTACTTGCCACTGGTCCTGCTGCTATTAAGAGGCTCTGCAGACTTCCATGAAAACAACGCTGCCCAGAGGCCTCTCTTGGCCTTGTGGCCAGTTCCCTGATTGTTCCCCAGAGTGGACATTGATATTAAAAGGTCCTGAGCGTGCTGTGGACCCTCAGGGGACTCAAGTCTTCTGGCCTGCAAAATGGGGCCACTGAGCACCGCGGGACGGGGGTAGGTTTGTCAAGGGTCATCCTCTGGTTCGAAGCACCGAATGCACGCGGGCCTGAAGCTCATTGTTTGAGAACTGGGGTTCCCCAGCGCCCCGCGGGCTCAGCAGGCAGCTTCACTGGACCATATTTAGTCAGGGGGAGCCAGAGCCCCGCTGGTATGCCGCTGGGAATTCCTGCGGGAGAATCGCGCCTTCCCTTTTTGGGTTGTCCGCCCAGCCGGGCCCCGGAGGGAGGACCGGCCTGGGACCTAGAGGGTCCACACGCAGGGAGCTAGGCGTCCCCAGTTTGGAGTGGGGCCAGTCCTGCCTCGACTTCCTTTTATGGCCTGAGTGTGTGTGCAT
>LOEQ01004811.1:8808-22959 GCA_001685075.1 Bramus lutescens | reverse complement strand
AAGGCAGTTTCTTTATTAACCAATGAAAGTAACACATAGACAGATGACCCTCCTACATCAAGGCTTTGTGTATAGAAAGCAGCTGAGTATATGATTCTGTGAGTTTTGAAAGTAAGTTTTTAAATGCAAAATATACACAGTAATATGACAAGCCACAAGCTTATGACCAGAATAGACATTTATAAACACATTATAGTTTCCTTTTTCTTTCTTTTGCAGTTGTTTTTATTTGTTTGGCTTTTTTTTTTTTTTGAGTCAGGGTCACACATATTCCATGCAAGGCTCAAACTCACTGTGTGGGCAGAGATGCTTGCACTTCTGATGCTCCTGTCTCCGTCTCCCAAGAGTTGGGATGGCAGATGTGCACCTCCATATAGGTGGCGACCAGCATTTCTTTTTCTTTAAAGAGAAATAAACAGTGTAGATGATAGTGACATCTCCCTCTGGTCCCAATGACACCTACCTATTCTCTTTAGTGGCTTAGCTAAGATGCTTCTTTCCTCACACAGCTGCTCAGAAAGTCTGCCACCTTGTGGGAATTAATGTGACAGATTTCACCAGAGCCATCCTGACCCCACGTATCAAAGTTGGACGGGATGTGGTACAGAAAGCTCAAACCAAAGAACAGGTAATGATGCTGTTTATGCTGCAGACATCCAGCTATTTACCCATCCAGGCACCTGTCATTCCATATTCATGTCATCTACTCATCTACCTACCAGCCATCCATTTATCTACCAACATGTTCATCTATCCACCCAACCACCAGCTATCTATTCATCCATCACCCACCCACCCATTCACACATTAGCTCAACCATCCATCATCCACTCACCTGCCCACACACTCACCTTTCCATCTATTTATTTTACCCATTAACCCTTCTACCAATCCACTCATCCACCAGCCAGTCATCTCCTATTCCTCTACCTATCCATCTGTTCCTCTATCCATCCATTCACCCCTACATCTTTCATTTATCCAATACTAAAATATTTTCAGTCATATGCCAACTTTGAGGATACTGTGGACTGAGAGCTGAGTCCCTCACACATCAGTGATTCTTAGAGACCTGACCTGTGGAAATATTTTCAAGCAGGGCTAGTAATCTCTAATTGATCCTGGGTGGGGACAGGCTCCGCAGGCTTTCTCATGGGTGGTATTTCATTATCCATCCAGCCATTCCTTAAGTCTAACCACTCTTTCTGCCACCTTCCTGTTGGCAATACCTGTGTTTCCTTCACTGTCCTGCAGGCTGACTTTGCCATTGAGGCCTTAGCCAAGGCCACCTATGAACGCCTTTTCCGGTGGATCCTCAGCCGTGTGAACAAAGCTTTGGACAAGACCCATCGGCAGGGGGCTTCCTTCCTGGGCATTCTGGATATTGCTGGGTTTGAGATCTTTGAGGTATATCAGTGGTCTTGGTCCTCTGGGATGGGCTTTGAAACACTTATTTTGTAGAAAGGTATACAGATAGGCACTATAGGTAGAAAACTATCTGGTTAAGGTTATACTTGAGTGTGTGTAAGAGACATAAATCCACTATTTATGTATTGGCTTGTATAAATTAGCTGGCAGTCAAGCTGGTTGCAATAGGCAGGATCTACCTGCTCTGCTTTCTACCGCATTGGCTTCACCTCCATTAGCTCTCCTCTCATGGTGCCAAGATAGCGCCAGAGATCTAGATTGCCACTTAGTAATCTTAAAAAAAAAAAAAGAGGATCTCATTTCTAAGAGCTTCAACCCAAATCTTGATGTAGAAGTCACAATGGTTCCTGCTCACTTGAGTTGAGTCAGTGGGTTAACTCCCAGCCAATCACTGAGCTCAAGTTCTTCCTATATTTCATATAGTATATGCAGAGTGCCTAGATCCCACTCTCATGAGTTGGAGGGAATTTCTCAGAGAAAAAGAAGCTCTAGAGGGTAACAGATCTATCAAAGAGCTCTACAGTGGGATCATCCTGTTTTTGAGCCTCAACTTCCCTGATTGTAAATTGGTGAGGAGAACATGCCTTATATGGTTAGGTTCATCTATATATTGATTATATGAGATAAGTGCTCTATGATAGGGGTGTGGACCACTTTTGCCAGGCATCCTGGGCTTTACACAGTCTTATTTGAGTCTTGTACCTCTCTGGGTGCCAGGTGGCAGGAAGAGCTCTTCAGGAAGCCAGGTCCAGGCCACCGGGATTCCTGCAACCTGAACTCCCTGCCCTATGATGTCACCCAGCTCAGCTGCCCTCCCTCTCTGTGTATATGTGTAGGTGAACTCCTTTGAGCAGCTGTGCATCAACTACACTAACGAGAAGCTGCAGCAGCTGTTCAACCACACCATGTTCATCCTGGAGCAGGAGGAGTACCAGCGAGAGGGCATCGAGTGGAACTTCATCGACTTTGGCCTGGACCTGCAGCCCTGCATTGAGCTGATTGAGCGGCCGGTGAGGGGCTGGCCTTGTGCATGCTGGCCCATTTGTACACACCTAGTCAGAGCTTGTTTCCCGTGTGTGGTGTCTCTGGGCAAGTCCTGGAAGGCTGTAAATGGAGTTTTGGGGAATTAGGCTATGCTGTCTATGTTTACAATCAAAGTTGCTTTGTTTTATGCTACCCCTCCCCTGTTTTGAGCCAACTCACTTGGAACTTCGTATGTAGACCAGGCTAGCCTCAAATCTAAGAGTCTTCCTGCCTCAGCACCGTGAGTCATGAGATTAGTCACACTGATCCTCAACAAAATAATTATTTTAGCAATTCTGCAGTTGCAACTCAGGACTTTGCCCATGCTAGGCGAGT
Organism: Bramus lutescens; assembly: GCA_001685075.1. NCBI lineage: Eukaryota > Metazoa > Chordata > Mammalia > Rodentia > Cricetidae > Bramus > Bramus lutescens. The sequence goes on along the minus strand of LOEQ01004811.1, from coordinate 20,172 downwards.
ACTCTATTGCTTTAAAATTTAAAGATATTTTTATTAGCATATATAAGTTTTTTGAGGCAAGGTCTTACTGTAGCCCCAGCTGGCCTCAAACTCACTTTGTCATTGAGGATGAGCTTGAATCTGTGATCTTCTGCCTCTAACTCCCAGGTGCTGGAATTTCAAGCATGTACCACCATACCTGGTTGAATTATAACAATTCTTCTGTCTCAAGCTTCCTGTGCTAGGATTAGAGCATATACCACCGGAATGCAATTCCCTCAGTCTTTTTCTTCCTCTCTTTGGCTCATTCATTCCCAAAGAGTCGAGATTTATCTACTACTGTATCCCAAACTTCTAGAGTCATAGCAGGCAAACAGTTACTGCAGGCTGGGCCCCTTCTTTAAGGATTGGGTTATAACTATGAACAAGATAGGTATAGACCCTCACCTCCTGGAAGAGCCAGTGGTGAAACCAAACCAACACTTCACCAAGGCACTATGGAGGGCAATCAAGAAATAGTTCCATGAGCTGGAATCATCAATGTGGAGACAGTTCTCCCAGGGTGAACGGTACAGACCAACACCTTCATTTAGACCTTCTCAGACATAGGAAAAACTTTGCTGAAAGGGATCTTGGGTAAATTTATAAGGAAGTAAAGCAACAGATTCTTTTGAAATTCTTGTGTAATGTTAACTGGGTATAGTGGCTCACACCTAATCCCAGAACTCAGGAGGCTGGGGCAGGAAGAGTGCTGGAGGTTTGAGTCTAGTGTTTGTAGGCGGAGACTGTTTATTCATTTCCCGGCCACCCAGACCCGAGATAACCACACAGAACTGGATTAATACAACACTACTTGGCCTATTAGCTTATGCATATTTCTAGCTAGCTCTTACATCTTAAATTAGCCCATCTCTATTAATCTGTGCATCACCATGAGATTATGGCCTACCGGCAAAGTTTGGCCGGATGTGGCAGGTGTCTTTCTCCTTCTGCGGCTACATGGCTTCTCTTTGCCTTTACCTACTCTCTCTCTACATCTCTGTTTGGATTTTTCCCCTGGCTTTACTCTGTTAAAAAAGCTTCTTTATTAATCAATAGCAATGAAACATTTTCATAGCCTATAGAGGAGAATCCCATATCAGGTGTTGACTGATTATAGCAGCCTGGGTTATGGTGTCTCTAACTCTCTGACAACCTAGGATGCTGTGTCTCAAACCAAACCAAACCAATATAGCTGGGAATACAGCTCAGTGATGGGGGGGCTTGCCTAGCAGGCTTTATGCTCTGAGTTCTATCCCCACTCAAAGTGGGGGAGGGGAATGCAATCTTTGTGGGTTTTGGGTATTGCCCAGCATAAGCAGCAGCAAGCATTGTGTCCTAGTAGTTCTTGCTCTTAATCCCTCAAATTGTCTACTGAATGGAGGGTAATGGTTTGATATATTGAGGGTAGAAAAAAGAGGACATGGATTGACCTTTGACATAAGCAAAATGAAGTAGCAGTGTCTCTCCTGTGTGTGACCTTTCTCTTTTTGGAGAGGGAAATAATTTTTTGAGGTAGTGTCCAATGTAGTTCAGGTTCAAGCCTGGCCTTGAACTTGTTTTCACACTATTGCCAGGATTCCAGTCCTGTGCCACCATAGGCATCTGGATGGTTGTCCCTCCCCAGTGAGCCTGTAGTGACCCTGCCTGGTGGTGACCCAGCCTGGTGGTGAGCCTACCCTCCTGTGTTCCAGAACAACCCTCCAGGTGTGCTGGCCTTACTGGATGAAGAGTGCTGGTTCCCCAAAGCCACGGACAAGTCTTTTGTGGAGAAGCTGTGCTCGGAGCAGGGCAACCACCCCAAATTTCAGAAGCCCAAGCAGTTAAAGGACAAAACTGAATTCTCCATCATCCACTATGCTGGGAAGGTACTGGTCAAGGTTCTTGAGGGGTGCTCTGTCCTGAGGTTGGGCATTTACACAAAGATGCTTTGACAATGGCTGTACCCTCCAGAGACGTATAGCAAGTCAGTTCCCAGCTAGAGGCTCATTGTCTAAGCCTCCATCAGTAGTGAGAGTGAGCATCTCTGAGGTATGTCAACTGTCCTAACCAGGATAATCTTCCCTGGGAAAGCTCTATGGCAAACCCCAATGGGCAAGGCCCCTGAAGTGAGGGACCAGTGGATCTTCTCTAGTTCACAAGAATCCCTGGCATCACCATTGTGTTCCATCTGTGGAAGTCTCTACCATTGTCGTCAACATTGTCACCATCACCACCACCATCATCTTGGATATTAGTGTGTCCTGAATAGCATATAAAAGCCACTGCTGGCCTCTGCTGGCACTGTACACACACAGCACACAGGGTCACACAGGCAAAACATCCATAATTATAAATAAGTATTTAAAGAAAGAAAAAAAAGCCATAGCTTGCTCTGACTTATAGAATTGTTTCATCACCCTTCTAGTATCCCCCATTGCATCATGGGAACAGGCACTGCCCCATTCAAACAATCTAGGCTTCTGGCCGAGATTGGAACACAGCCAGGCCCATTTGTTTCCATAAGATCTATGGTTTCTTTGATGTTATAAGGGCAGAGATGAGCATTGTGGCAGACTGTATAACCCACCAAGCTGGAAATATTTGTACTGTGGCCTCTTTGCCTCCTACTTTATGCTCCTTTAAGCATCTGCCAGTAGCACTTTTCCCAGGTTCCTATGTGGTTGTTTTTCAGTCTTGTCACACATCAGGCCAGCATCACCACATCACCATAGAAACCACATCCCATTATAACGCAGCAGAGCTGTGCTGTTGGTCCATTCTGTGCTGTAGTCACAGGCGTTAAAGTTGGACATTAAGCAAGTCAGGGATTTTCAAAAGCCTTCAGTGTCCTTTCCCATATATCCATGTATCAAGACCTTTAAGCTAGCAGCCTAGGGCTGTCACTCAGTGCTCGAGTACTTGCCTACATGAAAGTTACTCTCAAATCTTGAATCACTCGGAAGAGAATCTCACCTGAGGAATTACCTAGGTCAGGCTGGCCTGTGGGCATGTTGGGCTGGGGATAATTGTGTTGATTATTAATTAAGGTGCAAAGACCTGCCCTGAACGTGGGTGGCACCACCTCATGAACAACAGGAGAAAGCTAGGTGCAGAAACAGGCAGCATAGGCACATTTTCTTCTCTGTGCCCTTCTCAGTGGATGTGACACTTTGGGTCCCTGCCCTGACTGTTCTTGGTGATGGACTATAGCTTGGAATTGTGAGCCAATAAACCTTTCCTTCCCTGGGCTGCTTTTGGTCAGTGTGTTTTATCTCAGCAACAGAAAACAGACTAGGGCACCTACCCTGGTTGCCTTCCTAGGTTCAATCCCCTGTACTATGATGAAGCCCAGTAAAACAAACTCTATTCCTCAGACAGTGGGAAAGATGGCCCTGGCTGACTTTAATAATGGGGAGTCCTGTCAAGCTGCCCTGGAATAGAGAAAAACATGAGGTGTCTAGGACAACTTTTGTCACCATTATCTTCCTTGGACATTTTCGGGGCTTAGTGTGAGACTATGGCAAAAGGCAGCTCCTCTGAGGCTCTGTGGAACAGCAAGAGTTTCTTCGGGCACTGATTTGCCACTGGTGAATGCCCTACTATGTATAGGGTCCCTGAAGATTCTGACATATTTGTCTCTTCCTTGATGTCAGTGGAGACCCATCATGGCAACCTAAAAAATACCATTTCCCATTTAAGGTCTAGAGGTGTGAAAAGAACATGGAGGATTTGGGCCTTGTGGTGGGTTTCAGAGGCAGGCAGCCTGATGTCAGGGTGGCTTTTGGCAGGTGGACTATAATGCAAGTGCCTGGCTGACCAAGAACATGGACCCGCTAAATGACAACGTGACCTCACTCCTCAATGCCTCCTCTGACAAGTTTGTTGCTGACCTGTGGAAGGATGGTAAGTTCTTCCTGACCTGGAGGCAGCTTTGATCTAGAAGGTTAAACACCTCAGACCTACTGACCTAGTTCCTACATGTGCCACAAACTGGGAGGCCTCGTGTGGGGCCTGAAAGAGAAGCAGACTGTCACATGCTAATGCTACCACACTGAAACAGCCTTGTCTGCACAGCACACACTTCTCCCTTTAAAGGAAGTAAGAATCTATCCTAGGCTCAGTATGAGTGGCTGTGGCTGGAGATTCCAGGCTCAGGATGCCCCAAATGGCTGGCCTCAATGTGGGAATGGTTTCATGAGGTTTCAATGTTCTAGAATAAAAGAAAGTCATAAATCAAGGTAATCTTTAAAGGACTCTTGTGGGGACCTGATGACATTCTTAGCTTTGGGGTCAGTGGAAACTGGTGGTCTGTTAAGACAGCCCCAACCTGTCTGTGATAGATAAATATTAGGTCAGGCATGGATGTAGACAATAAATGGCCAGTTAGGGGCTAAAGATAGCCCAAGATGATTAAACCCTGGATCTCTAACATTTCTCCATAATTACCAATCTGTTAGCCTTTTAGAATCTTTAACACAGATCTGCCCTTCTTTCTCTGGAAAATTCAGTTCATAGCTTCTTCTTAAATGAGGGACACTGAGCTACTCCATCCCATTCCTGGATTCACCAAGAAGGTCCTGTGTCAGGGTCCAGGAAGAGGGTTAACTAGACTTGATGAAGTAGCCACATGATGAAGTCAGAAGGACTTCACATCTTGTCTATGAGCTGTGACTTTGGACATACTACCTATTAAGCTTGGATGTTCTCATTTGTAAACTGGGTCTCTACCACGTCTTGCTTACTTTAGGAGTTGCGTGAGGCTGGCTCTCATCGCTGGTATGCAGCCTTGCACCAGGGTCTCCCTATTAAATCCCAGGCTGCGGCTGGAGCTTGGACCTATAGGAAGCTCTGGCTCCATCCAGTGCTACATCAACTGGCCATGATGGTGGCACCTGCTGTACTAGTGGGCACTTCTTATTCCATTCTAAAGAAGAAACGGGAAGCTATGGCTATGTGGCAGAGCCCCTGTCCAAAGCCAAAGCTCCTCTGTGGTGATAATATTGCCCACTAGCGTTTGGTCTGTTGAGCACTTACATCTGCTCAGTCCTCCTCAGAGCACTTGTAGCTTATACCAAGAATGTTCTTTCATTGGACATCTATGCATTTGTGGAAAGGTGGTGGCCCACCATATCTGTGTCATCACTGCTTGGTTCTGTATCTGCTCAAAGATCAGCTTCTTAGACAGACACTCCCTATCACCCTGTCTCAGGAAGCCACTCCTTCTCTCCCTCTTGTTCCCCCATCCTCTTCTCCTCTCCCTTTTTCTCTCTTCTCACTCCTTTTCCTCTCCCCCTCCCTTTATCCTTAACTTTTCTAAGCACACCTGCCCACCTGCTACAGTGCATTGTCTGCCTCCTCCTGTCAGAGATGGGTAACGTATGAGCTGAACTGGACAGGGCCTTTGTTGTGTGCTTACCACCCATCCATAGTCAGTTCTCAGCAAACTCCCTAAGGTTTGGTAAGTATTGAAGGTTACTATGGAGGTCAGGGCTTTCTAGGCCTTGTGGTCATATTCCATACTTAGGAATTAGATGTTGCTATTGCTGCCATTGCTGAGAAGGGAACTGAAGCACAACATGGGCCAGGGCCAGGGTACCCAGTGAGTTAGCACCAAGGATGAAACTGACTCCTTAGGTCTCTGTGATCCTCGAGAGGACACTGGTTCATCTGCCACTCAGGTGCTCTCAAGGATGCCCAAATTGACACTACTTGGAAGCCCTTATCTCAGCTAGAGGTGGAAACACCTGACCATCACAGAGAAAAATGGGAATGGTACCCCCAGATGGGGTCTAGAAACACCTCCCTTGACCATCATCTTCACAGTCTGGTCCTCTGGTTTGTGGCAATAGTGCAGGACCCCTGAAGGGGCCCAGAGGCTGATGTCATCCTTCATGTACCCCACAGTGGACCGCATTGTGGGCCTGGACCAGATGGCCAAGATGACTGAGAGCTCACTGCCTAGTGCCTCTAAGACCAAGAAAGGCATGTTCCGCACTGTGGGCCAGCTCTACAAAGAACAGCTAGGGAAGCTGATGACCACGTTGCACAACACCACGCCTAACTTTGTGCGCTGCATCATCCCCAATCACGAGAAGAGGGTGAGGTACCCCCCAGCCTGGAGCTCCTGCCCACAAAGTAGTGTTGGAGGACTGCAGAGAGGCACCTGGGAGGCAACAAGGCAGACTAACGAGGTGGAGGGGCAGAAAAAGAGGTCTGACCTTGGTCCCTGTCCTGAGCAGCCTCAAGGACAGTGGACAGATGTCTGGATTTGGGGCCTACTCCCCACGCCTAAAGGCAACAGAAATCAAGAAAGGAAGGAAGGGACTCTTTACAAAGAGTGTTCAGCTAGGTATTGGCATGGGGTGTGAGGCCACCAACCCTTCCATTCTTCTAGTGAATGCTTGCCAAGCTGCTATTTGTGACTGACACTTAGGATGCAATGTTGGAGAAATCATTGGGTACACATGTGCTTGTCACAAATGGAATGGGTTGCTATAGCATCTAGTAGAGGGCAAGGAAGGCTGCCGGACATCTCATTATGGGCCCCATTTTTCCCACAACAGAGAATTAGTGGGCCCAAAATATCAGGAGACCAGGGACCTTAACACACAGGCTAGAATCACAATGATAAATTAAGAAAACAACAAAAAGCTGGAGTATCTACCTCTGCAAGAATGAATAGATGGGTTGGGGAGATGGCTCAATGGGTAAAGGCTCTTGATGTCAATCAAGGCTAATAACCTGAGTTCCATCCCTGGGACCCACATAATAGAAGGAAAAAACTACTGCTACAGGATTTCCTCTGACCTCCACATATGCATTGTGGCACACTTGTGCCCACACTGATCCCCCATACACACATATACACAATCAATCAATCAATAAATAAATAAATAAATGTCATTTTAAAAGACATGGGTAGGCATCAACTTGGTGACATGCATAGTGATGTATGAGTGTGTTTGGAGGCATTTGGGCCAAGGACTGGGGGTAAGAAAATGAGTATAGGCAAGAAAACTGTAGCTAGCTCATTTTGTATTGTTTTTGTTTTGTGTGCATGTGTGTGTTTATGCCTATGGATAAAGGGTGCACATACACAGTGTTCTGTAGAGGTCAGAAGACAAGCTCTGGTGTAGGTCCTTGGGCACCTTCTACTTCCGTGTGCTACAGCTTTCTCGTTGGCCTGAAGCTTTACCACACAGGACAGTTTATCTGGCCTACTAGCTTTTTGAAATCCTCCTATCCCTGCCTTCCTTCTTACAATTTTAGGATTACAGACACATGGCATTATGCTTGGCTTTAATGGGTCCTGAGGATTTGAACTCAGTCAATGCTTACAGAGTGGTCACTTTATGGAGTGAGCCATCGTCCAGCCCCCTTGTTTCATATTGCTATGCGATGGCATGAGGTAGGGATGGGACTGGACTGGATTATGGAGTTCCTTTTGTCTATGGGAAGCCACCGAAGGAGTTTATACAGTAGGTCATGATCAAAATTATGTTTTAGACCAAACGAGGAGCTAGGAGGAATGAGCAGGACTGAGAGGAGCTGACCAAGTTGGGAGGTGCTGCAGTTGTCTGGGTAAAAGACACAGACGATGGCATACAAAAGTATGTTGGGAGTAGGTGCAACCATTTAAAATGCTTGCCACACAAGTATGACTTGGAACCTCAGAAGCCCACATAAATACTAGGTGGTATGGTGGCCTGCTTGTAATTTTAATCTCCAAAGACAGAGACAAGGAATTTCCAAAACAATTCAGCTAAGAGACTAGCAGGACTGGTGAGCTTTGAGTTTGGATGAATGAGTCAATGAATACAATGGAAGATAATGATTTCTGACACCAACTTTCAGCCTCTAAATGAATACACACACATGAATATAAACATTTCACAGACATACATATCACATACACAGGCGCATATGCACATACATAGCACACACATCACACGTGTCCACACATGTATGCTCTCATAGACATGCATGAACATTAATACATACACTTACACACTACAACTGCTTTTTTTTGGGGGGGTGTTGGTTCTTCAATACAGGATTTCTCTGTGTAGCTTTAAAGCCTGTCCTAGAACTCGCTCTGTAGACCAAGCTGGCCTCTAACTCACAGAGATCCGCCTATCTCCGCCTCCCGAGATTTTTTTTTTTTAAAGAAACTTACTGGACTCATTCATAAGTGGCTTTTAGACATAAATCAAAGAAAAAATACCCTATAATTCACAACCCCAGAAAACCTAGACAACAAAGAAGACCCTAAGAGAGACATACATAGATCTAATCTACATGAGAAGTAGAAAGAGACAAGATCTCCTGAGTAAATTGGGAGCATGGGGACCATGGGAGAGGGTTGAAGGGGAGGGGAGAGGAAGGGGAGGGAAGCAGAGAAAAATGTAGAGCTCAGTAAAATCAATTTTAAAAATGGAAAATTTAAAAAAAGGAAAAAAGAAAATTACTGGGAGAGCCTTGGGAGGTAAGAGCTATGGATTAGCAATGACCAGGAGTGAGGGAGAGGATAGTGAAGGGAAACAGACCCAGTTTCTAGCCAGGGGTGCTAGCACCACCAAGTACAATGGGGATTATGGGACAAATAATGCCAAAGAAAATATAGAAACCCAGAGATGGCAACAGGGAACATTGTACTTCAGCTAAACCCTGTGAAGACCCCACAGACTTCAGGTTAGTTTTCTGGCCCTGGGGTCTGGGCCTTGCTGCTAGAGTGGTCACTGGCCTCTTCCACTTCCATAGTCTGGCAAGTTGGATGCATTTCTGGTGCTGGAGCAGCTGCGGTGTAATGGTGTGTTGGAGGGCATCCGCATCTGTCGTCAGGGCTTCCCCAACAGGATTGTCTTCCAAGAGTTCCGGCAACGGTAATCCTGCTGTGGTTGGTGGGGCAGTGGGGAGCAAGCCCCAGAGAAAGTGTGAATGATGGAGGTGAGTGAGTAACTTCTGTCCTGTATTTTAAGCTATGAGATCCTGGCAGCGAACGCCATCCCCAAAGGCTTTATGGATGGAAAGCAAGCTTGCATTCTCATGGTGAGCTTAATCTTGGACCCTCCCCAGATATCCAATTGTGACCTCCCAGCTTTGAGTCACATTTGCAGTTGCTGATCTGGGTGGAATGGTTCTTAAATACATGGCACCACTGAACAAACAGAACAGTTGGAAATAGCAGCCTTTCTCTTCCTCCCTCCTCAGATCAAAGCCCTGGAACTTGATCCCAACCTGTACAGGATTGGGCAGAGCAAAATCTTCTTCCGAACAGGAGTCCTGGCCCACCTGGAGGAGGAACGAGACCTGAAGATTACTGATGTAATCATGGCCTTCCAGGCGATGTGTCGTGGCTACCTAGCCAGAAAGTAAATACAATTTCCTGTATACTAAAGCTTCCCCCAAATTCAGAGTAGAAACCTAAAATCCAGAGAAGGGGATTTCCAGCCCTGTACTGGGATTCCCTGATTCCAAGAAGCCATCTATTTTAAGACACTCCCATAATCAACAGCCTCTATCTGAGAGGAAGCAGAAGCTACCAGCTGAAATGTGTATGTGTGAGGATTATGGATACAGAAAGGGCAGAACGACAGTCAATGAGGTTGAGAGTTTTAGACCTGGGTTCTCATTCTCAATTTCTCATTTTATGTGCTCAGATTTCTCCTGAGTGCAATCATTTCTGCCTCATAAAATTGTTCAAGAGGAGTTAATGAAATGATGCTTAGAGAGGGCTTGGAAGTGTGGCTGGTTCATTTCAGAAGTCTTAGACTATGAGACCATATCAGAGGAAAGATTATTTGGCTGTATCTCTAGCCCCATGTTCAAATAGGATTCATAAAGGGAGACACTAGAAGTTGCAATGCTTCATCAGTTCTGCTTGGTGTTGAGGTGAAAACTCAAGTTCCTCCTCAAGGAAAGATGCCCCCTGCTGGGCATGGTGACCCAGCACTTGGGAGGCAGAGGCCTGCTGATCTCTGTGAGTTCAAGGCCAGCCAGGACAGACAGGGCAACACAGAGAAACCATGTCTGAAAAGAAAGAAAAAAAAAGAAAGACAGACAGAAAGACAGAAAGGGAAGGAAGGAAGGAAGGAAGGAAGGAAGGAAGGAAGGAAGGAAGGAAACGAGACACCTCGAGCGATCTTTCAGGTGCTGAAGACTGGAATGTGCGCTATTATCAGGTATAGTCCAAACCACATCTGCAGAGCCCTGATTGTGTCAGAGAGACTCAATATGGCTACGTCCAGATACTGGGAAGCCCTTAGTGCAACAGCAACCCTAATTTGTTAAATTTTATCATTAAATTCTCTGTTGCCATCGTTCCTGTTCCCAAAATAATTGGTACTCTTAATAATAATTGGTGTTCTTATATGTACCCACAGCCCACGAGGCTCCTAACATGGTAGAATGGGTTTGTTGTCATCATTCTGTAGTTTTTCAAACTCAGAAGCTCCTAAGAAACATAGTGCTGGTTTGGTATTAAGGTTTGAGAATTTTGAAATATTACCAAGGAATAAAGAAGTCTGTCAGAACTCAGTGGGCACAGCTAGGGTGTGAAGGATCCCTGTAGAAACAGAGCATAAGAATTTTCCTTAGATATCGTTTCTAGCCTTGATTCTGAGGCATTTGTGAGCCTGAAGTTTCCCTTACCTACTGAGAAAGGCTCTGGGAGCCAGCTTAAGTGGCTTGATCAGATAATATGCTGGTTAATATTCTGATTATATTCTGGTAATATTAAACATTCTGATGCTCAGAAAGATTGGCTGGAGCAAATGGGGGGTGTCCTATACAGGGAATGATGCCGTGAACCATGAGAGAAGCACCTCACAGCTCCCTGCCTTCCTCTCCACAGGGCCTTCACAAAGAGGCAGCAACAGTTGACAGCCATGAAGGTGATCCAGAGGAACTGTGCTGCCTACCTCAAGCTCCGCAACTGGCAATGGTGGAGGCTCTTCACAAAAGTGAGTGATTGACTCTGTACCTTTCCAGAAGTCACTTGACCTCCTTCAGTTTCCCAACCCAAAGCCCTACTGGGGTCTCTAGAGATGGGAATGGGAGGTGGTCCAAAGTGACTCTAGAATTGGAGGTCTGAAGTCAGGCCTCACATGCAGGTCTGTAAGGTGCTCCCCTTTGGTTTGTAGGTGACAGACATGCACTACTGTGACAGTGACTGTGACAGGGAAACAGCAATGCAGGTTCTTTTTCTTGAAAAGATGCATAACTACGTCCAACTCCCTTGGCTCTTCTTTAATTTTGTTCTAATAAATGGATCCAATAAGAGGCCCAGTGGGGGAGCAGAAGGAGGGAGAGCATGAACAAGGAAGTCAGGACCGCAAGGGGGGCACCCACCCACTGAGACGATGG
>LOEQ01004810.1:69908-98187 GCA_001685075.1 Bramus lutescens | reverse complement strand
ACAGGGCAGGGAACCCTGACTGCTCTTTGGACTGGAGAGGGATGGGGAGGGGAGAGGGGGAGGGAGAAGGGAGGAGGGGAGGAGGTGCAAATTTTTAATAAAAAAAATAAAATAAAATAAAATAAAAGAGGACAAATCTAAAAAAAAAGTTAATGTAGAGAGAACTAATGACTTCTTGAACAAAAGTTCTTCGGCATTCTACTTGAGACTCAGGAGGCTGTTGCAGCCATCCTCCAATGTCTACCCATACTTGGCTAAAGAATTTACTTAGTCCATCAACTGCCAAAACAATTCCATTAGTTTCCTGGAATTTGCTTTGGACCCAGAAAAAAATCTGTAGGCAGAGTCACGAAAGCCTGCCACAATAAACCTTCATCTTTCAGAGGAACCAAGGCTTTACAATGGTGAACCCATTGCGTCTGGCATGCCCTTGCCTCCCTTCAGTATTTAAACTATTTTCAGTTTAAATTTAGTAAACTATTAAATCTACTTAAACTGGGTCTTATCAATGTCTCTTTTTCCTCACCAATAGCTCTGTCAGAAATCATACACGGAGATTGCTAATGGTGATCTCTTTAAAACTGAAATCATGGGTTTACCCTCACTAGGAATATTATGGAACAAGGAAAGTCTCAAGTAAGAAAAACATATTAAATTTTTATTTTGGGGACCACTTAAATGGACTAATAAAAATCCATGAATGACAATAAAATCAAAAATGATAAGCAATTTAATTTCAACCCTTCATTATGATCTCAGAGAGGACTGATTTTGCTGTGTTAGCTGCATGGACATCAGCTTATTGATGCATCAGCTTCCTAAGTTTTAGTTTTAAAATAAATAAAAAGCAATATTCCAAAACTGCTCTTACAATGGCCATCAAATTCACAGAGCTGAAATTTACCTTTGAACTTGTGGGACATGCAGTGCACCCAGCCAAGGCATTCTAAGGAAAAGAGACTCTTAGTTTCCAAGGCATGACTACTTACATTTCATCCTTCAGGTTCCGAGGCTGTGACTTGGGGCAGCTCCCAGAGTTGACTCTTGGCAGGATTCCAAATCTACACCCAAGAGCCCAGTAGCTTCCTCTTTCCCCACCTCCAGATCAATCACAGAAGATTTCCCTTAGCCCTCTCTCTAAATTTCCCTTTGATCATTATCTTGTCTCTGTTATAAAGCCCAAGCTCTCAGGCCCCTTCAGCAGGGGAGACTAACTGTGTGCTAGCAGACTGACTGCAGATTCCTTGGAAGCTGCAGCAATTTAAAGACCGCCTGCTGATGCTTTTGCTCTGCAGGACTTCAAAGGGGAGAGCCACACATTTAAACACCAGGGGGGAGAGCTGCTGGAAATAGATGCAAAAGCTCCCTCCCCCCAGATGCCTGGTAGTGCAGGCTTTAGTGCTTTATGCAGAGCTGATCCCCATGGAGGCACAAAACCCAAATGATACCGGTTAAGGACTAGAGATAGGTAGGGGCCAGAATGGAATTTTAACCAGCTGTTAAATGGCTCTAAGCAGGAGAATTCTAACCATTGGACCTCAACTTCCTCCACTATAAAGTGAATGGATTTTTGATCTTTTAAGAGCCTTTCTATCCTTTCTATCCAGAAGGGTAGATTTATTTCTGGAAGGATGAATTAATGGATGGGTGGATAGATGGGTGGATGGATGGATAATAGAAAATAGATTGCATAGGGAAAGAAAACATAGTAAATGATTTAAAACATGACTAGGGATGATGGATGGATGGACAGATGGATGATAGGAAAGAAGAAAGGAGTGAGATCACATAATAGAAATAACATGAGATATAAGATAGGTCCAGATAAGAGGTCATAGATCCTTATTTCACTGGTTATTGTCAGATTTTGTGTTTTCCAAAATCTACACATAACCTTAGATTTAAGTTCCCTAGATTGAAATCATCTTACCTACAACTAGATATGATTTTACTGCATATAAGGTTTGAATAAAGTAAGTAGAAATTGTTTCATGCTATCTTACAGATGCCTAGTACTTACAAAATAACCAAAAGTTGCTGAAGTAGCGGAGAAGTTCGTTGGTTCTCAGAATACCACTAAGCCAAGGTAAATGCAGTTGAAGCTGTATGCGCCTGTTTGTACAATTGCTGATTAAACATGCCCCAAACTGAGAACTTCACTTAGTTCCCAGTACTGACCTTTGACATGCCTAGCTCTGTGTGAGTACTACATCCTGTATGTATCTGAAGTTAGAAGACTAAGAATCGTTCATGATCATGCTTCCTAAACTTCCTGGGGGCATTTCCCACCAATTCACATCAAAATAACATCCAAGTACTCCAGGTCCCTTTTCAAGCCTTCCCTACCTCATCCTAAATCTAGACTTCAGCATCTCTTGGCTGGAGTACTCCAGTCATTTTCAAAATATGCCAACAGGATTTTACCCATGGTTCCTCACCTCTTTTAATCCAATTGCCACAGAGAAGCAAATACATTTTCTAAACACGCTTGCAAGCTCAAAACCCTTCACCAGCGTTCTCCTTCACTGAAGATATAATCCACACATTTTATAAGGGCTCACAAAGTACCCTGTGCTGTGCCCCAGCTGACTTTCTCAGCTTCACCTGTGTGGTATTCTCTCTAGGCCAATGGGATCTATTTCTACTGTTCTTTCAGAACCTCTAACATGTCAAGGCATTCCTCAGCTTCAGAATCTTCTAGGGTTCTCTGGTGCCATTCTTTAACCCCTACACACTCCATCCTTTACGGTAATAAAATTCTAGCTATCTATTGTCATGAATATCATTCAAAAAATGTTTTCCTTGAGTCTCCCAATTTAATTTGGCTCCTGGTTATACCCTTCCTTGGAATCATTTGCTATCTATGTATTTTTAGCAGTTCCTTTGTAGTAAAACATTCTGGGTTCACATAAGTAACAACTAGTTTCAACTTTATCTTCAGAATGGAACTGTAATGCCCTCAAGGTAGAGGTGATATTTGTTTCTGTTGTTCTTAATCATTGTATTCCTACTAATCCATTAAGTTCCAAATATGCAGGCCATTAAATATCTATTAAATTAACTATCATATAAAGAAATGAAGTCAGTGCATTTTCAGTGATAAGGAGCTGGAGGGACAGCTTAGAGATTAAGAGTGGTTATTGTCATTCCAGAAGACCTGGTTCAGTTCCCAGCACCCAGCTGAACAGCCTACACACCTACAACTCCTGCTCCATGTAGAAATTGACTACCTCTTCTGGCCCTTGTGGGCACCTGCACCAGCATGCACCTTCCTCTGCATGTGTGCACCCACACCCACATGCATGCATGCATGTGCACACACACATGAACACTTAAGTCAATATTTAAGTAAATACTAAGATGCAATGTCTTATGAATGCTTTCTTAGTTTTCTTATAATTAAGCCTTAAAAAATTCTTGGGAAGTCGGATATCTCTAAGGAGGTTGTTTGGAGCTTTGAAAAGTAATTCAGAGCTGAGGTAAATTAAAAGCATACAACCGAGAGCTTGAAAATGCTTATTTTCTAACCTTGCTTGCAATTTTTACAAAAGTCTGTTAGTGGTTGTGTTGTGCAAATGAAACTGGAACATGTTTTAAACTGCTTTCAAATTTACTATGGTTAGGCTACTCCTATAATGAAAACACCATGTGGGAAAACATCTCCACAACAAACTGCAGGCAATTGGGAAAAGCTGGGAGCAGGAGAAGCAGTCTTCCCCACAGAAAAGCACACCAATTAGTTGTCCAGTGAGGACAAGTCCTGCAGACACCTATACAAGCAACATTATAGGAACTGAATGAGTTATCTGTAGGAATATATATGTATATACACATACATATATAGATGCAATAACAATTAGTGGAAAAAGGGTCCTTGAGTTTGAAGGAGGGTGGAGAGGGGTTTATGGGAGAATTTGAAGGAAGGAAAGGAAAAGGAGAAATGTTGTAATTACAATCTTAAAAAAGGAAAACCTTAAAGACTTTCCCTCTAAGTCATGTGAACATCTCAGAGTAATTAAAGCAACAGCACTTATTTAAATGTTTGACTTCAAAATCCACACAAAGAACAAATTTAGAAACTGAAGCAATTGCTGAAAGCAGTATATTCATAAGCCATGCAAATTACTGACAGGTTCTATATCCATGCCCAAATTCTCAATTTTCCAACAATTCAACTTTCACCTGCGTACCATCTTCTTCCTTAACCATTTCACACTATATTTTATGTTTGTTAATTAGATTATGATGCCTACTGCATGAAAATATTTGCAAAGTGAAGAAGAAATGTACATTCATAATTCAATCAATCTGAGGCCACATCATTCATGTTAACAGACCAAAGGTGGCATCTTCCATATGGATCATGGATGCTGTCTTGGTTTCTCTTCCTGTTGTTAGATAAAATACTCTAACAACGGCAGCATAAGGGAGCAAAAGCTTGTTCTGACTCTTAGTTAAGGGGCTCGGCCCATCCAAGTGGGAAAGTCAAGGCGGCGGCGGCTAGTAGCAGCTGATTATCTTGTGTCCATATCCAGGAAGTTAAAAGCAAATCAATGCACGTCGCTGCTCCTCAACTTGCTTTCTCCATTTAAATCATCTAGGATTTCATCCCAGGAATGAGACCATGGGTAGACTTTCTACTCGATTAATGCTGTCATATCACAGGCCTGTCCAGAGGCCCAGCTCCCAGATGATTCTAAATCCCGTCAATCTGACCATCGCACACATCTATAGCAAGACTAGACATTATTAGTGGTGACATTCTGTACAAAAGGCAAATATCAATGTTCTTGCTGATGTTTATAATTCCCCAACAGCCAACAACGGCTTCCCTTGCAGTGCTAATCCAGCAATTGTCCCTGGTTAATAATGGCCAAGTGATTTAAACATTTCAAAGGCAACATGTACAGTTTGCCAAAGTTGACTTCCCAACAAAGCCCAGTCCAGTTAATATTTACAGACTAACACGCTCACCTCCACTGAAATCCCACCTTACACATCAGCCCTCGGAGGAACGACTCATGCCAGAGGTAATGCTGGGCTCCAAGATAAAGAGTAACCCAGCTAGAAAGCTAAGTTTCACACACGTCTGGTTTCCATTAACTGCAACACTCTCTTCAAAGGCAAAGAACAATTTCCCCTCCATACCTCAAACATACTGCTTTCTCCAAGGTGGCGGATACAGAAAAAGCTCCTAGGCCAGAGAGTACAGCCCTAAGTTGCAGAGTTGTCTGGTAGATGGATTTTAGACAGGGTTTTTGTTTTGTTTTGCTTTTGGTAGGGGTGGTTTCTTTTTAATGAGACATGTAACATCTGTTTACTGTGAAGGGGTAAAGAAATTGAGAGTCTACAATTACTAATATTGAAAATATATATGAAAACAAAATGAAGTCATGTAACTGATTTTCTCTTATACATGGTAAGACTTTTCCCACACATTATAATGCTCTCTGGTATCCAATTGAAGGTATACCTATGTATATAGTATATGTATATGTATATGTATATGTATATGTATATGTATATGTATATGTATATGTATGTAGTAAATGTATCCTCGTTAACACTCAAGAAGCAGGTAGCTTCCAATTTTCCTCTATTATAAACATTTTAGAGATAGCATCTAATGTGGGATTTCTCTCTGTATGCTGTGAATATGTTTTATTACCATTGGTTAATAAAGGTTCTGCTTTGGGCCTATGGGAGCACAGAATAGAGCAAGGTAGGAAGTCTAAGCAGAGAGAGAGGAGAAAAGCAGGCAGAGTTAGGGAGGTACCATGTGCCTTCCAAAGGAGAAAGGTTCCCTCCCCAGAACCTTACAAGTAAGCCACGAGCCTGATTGTAAAATACAAAATAATAGGAATGGGTTAATTTAAGATGTAAGAGTTATTTAATAAGCCTGAGCTAATAGGCTGAGCAATGGTTTAATTAATACAGTGTCTCTGTGATTATTACAAATCTGAGCAGCCGGGAACAAACAAGCAGCCTCTGCTTACAAACATCCATTCGACAGCTCTCTCTACAAAGATTTATTAAATATCTACAATGCCAGAGATGTGGTGTTGAAATTTTTGTTTACATCCTTAATTATTTCTTTAAGATACACTAAAAAGAAATGTAACTGATCAGACCATCCTTCCCAGGTTTTCACTGGAATCAATTGTTCTTCCAGAGAAGTGGTACATATTGGACCTTCTATTAATTCCATTCCAGGATGTCTCCTTCACACCATCTTCACCAATGATTCTCTCATAGTGAAACGTAGGTGAGCAATGTAATGATCTTATGGTGTAACATGAGGGCCTGCTAGTTGGGGTTTCTGTCCTGCCCTGTACCCCACAGCTAGCAAGTCCCAAAGAAAATCACACAGAGATCTCCATAAAATTATAAACTGATTGGCCCATTAACTCAGGCTTCTTGCTAAATCTTATAACTTATATCAACCCATTATTCTTATCTATGTTAGCCACATGACTTGGTACCTTTCTCAGTGGGGTAGGTCACATCTTGTTTCTTCGGTAGTCTGGGCAGAACTGGCAAGGAATGGGCTTTCTCCTTCCCAGAATACTCCTGTTCTCATCTCCCCGCCTCTACTTCCTGTCTGATTGACTGGCCTATACTTCCTGCCTGGCCAATCAGTGTTTATTTAAAATATGATTGACAGAATACAGAAAATTCACCCACACCATTCTGGAAAAGTGAAGCCTCAGCTCCCAGTCTCTAGACCTTCTCTCTTCAGTCAGCAACTATGTTAGGTAAGGCCTGGCTCTGTGCTTTAACGATCTCCTCATATTTTTTCCATGGTGACTAAAATCTGAGAGCTACTGATTTTGAGCACAAGAAAGACAGTCATGACTGGTGCTTCCTACCAACTGCCGTATCCCCTCATCACCTCACTGACAACCTTTCTCAATAGCCTTTCCTGACACTGACTGAGAGCTAGCACTTCACAGAGCTACCCATGGGATTTTAAGCATGTTGTTGAAACCTCTTGTCAAGAAAGCAAACTCAATAACTGAGCTGGCTAGAGTATCAAGATAAGTAGGGAAGACTGATGTGGTCATCTACAGGTAGACTGGGCAGGACTGCACACAGAGCTTGGACCTTAAGCTCTGAGACCATACAGAGCTAGAGCCATTAGCTCGAAAACTGCCCAGAGCATTCGCTTCATCTCCCTTCAACTCTATGACCCTGGAAAACTGTGTAATTCTCTTAATCCTCCATTTTCCCTCTAGTGAACCAGGAATAAAATATCTCATCTTCCACGAGTTGGGATTTTCACATAAACTGAGCTATGTGAAATGCTTTTGAAGCTGTAAAGTCCTGTCCATATTATAAGCAAACATTTATCATCAGAGCCCTGGCCCTGGGTATTGGGGAAGGTTGCTCTTCCCTTGCAGGGTCCCTCTTCCTCATCCTAACCATGAAATTCAGTTTTTCCTGTGAGCCTTCAAAGGCCCCATTTATCAGCTGTCAGAGTACAAAGCAAACAGTTTCCTTGGCCTCCTTTTGAGGGGTATCATTTACACTTCCCAGTTGGAATATTATCCTTCTTATCGGCAGACTCCAGAGATGCATGACCCGCCACCTTCCTAAGTTATATGGAAAATTACTTAGATGGAGCATTCTAGTTGCAGGGAAATAAACAGACTGTGAAAATTCAACACACTATTGGGAAAGCATGCATAATATTTAGAGTTCAAAGACAAGAAAGCACTCAAAGGCTGATGTTTTTACTGGGATAAGGAGGGTGTCTTTGACCATCATACAGATAAATGGTCAGAAGAGAACTCTTGGGTGTCTTTTGCATACATGATTCCCATGGCTATTCTCATTGCAAAAAATAGCAATGACTTTTCAAGTATGAATCATACTTCATACTTTTATAAACATTTTTAGGTGTAATTAGTTAATAAGCTCTATGGCTATTAAGCAAGCTATTTAAACTAAGATTCAATTGCTTTCTCTGAGAAAGAGAGATGAGGATATACTTCATATCAAATGGTTCAAGATTTATCTTAGAGGACCTCATCTAACCCTTGACCATGTACTCTACTGAAACTCCCAACAACTCACATCTGATGCCTATTGCATATTTGGCGATTCATGCTCCTCCCTAGGCACTTTAGAAGTAAACAGGACAGAGACATGAAAAGGACTAGATGATGGATGGAAAAGTGGGGAAACCATCAATGGACTTACACACACGAGAGGGGGGGGGAGGGAAGGAGGGAGGGAGGAGTGGGAATTTCAGATCATAAGACTTATGCAAAGGGAAAAATCCACATAGTAAGACTCTTTGTTATGGTAGTAATCAAAGAGGAATCTAAGACTGGGAAGCCTTATTAAGACTTCCTAATGAGGTCACATTTAGGCTAAGATTTGAATGACATGAAGCAGCCAGAAAAAATGCTCTAAACAGAGGGTGTGACCAAGGGATAGGCTTTGGAAAGACTTCTAGGCTCAAGTAAACATGAAATGTTAAAGATACCAGGAAGAGCACGGGTTTAATATGGATCAGTGAAAACAGAGCAGAAATCAGAAAGCAATCAGAAAACCAAAAATCAAACTCATGATCATAGTAGACAGGATTTTAAAGTTTGCTTTTTCCAGTGGTAAGGGAGGATGATAGCAGGCATTAAGCAGAAGAGCACTTTGGCCTTGTTTCATTCTTTTAGAAGACAACTCTGAATTCTTGATGAACAGTTGATGGCCAGATGAGAAAACCTAAGGGAGATCTGTGAGGATGGTATTTGCTGAGGTTCAGTAGGGAGACACTAATTTCGATTGGCATAGAAAGTGGGGAATTTGGAGGAGACATAATATGAGGATGTTTTGAATGGAAGGTCAAGAGAATGTTGTGCTCTATTCAATGTAAAAGTTGGAAGAAAGAAAAGAATCAAGAACAAGGCAAATTTCCAACATAAAGTATGAAAAAGCTACTTTCCCTTGGTGGAAAGATAAACTGGAAAAAGAAGCTTTAAGAAAGAAAGAAAGAGAGAGGGGGAGGGAGAGAGGAAGGGAGGGAGGGAGGAAGGATGGAAGGGAGGAAGGAAAGAGAGAGAGAAAGAAAGAAAGAGAAAGAGAGAAAGAAAGAAAGAAAGAAAGAAAGAAAGAAAGAAAGAAAGAAAGAAAATCAGAAATCTGAATTGGACCTGTTATTGTTATTTTGGGGATACCTAAAGACATTCCTGGGTGATGTCAGACTGGCACTTAGTCATGAGAGTCTATGCTTCCCATGTATGTTCAGACCTGGAGTGAAAATCCCAAGAATCACGGTATCTCAAATTCTCCTCAAGGACTGAGAGCACGAACATGCTCTCAGTGTTGTATGCCAGGTTTGTTGTTAGTTCCCAGGAAAATACAAGAGAGCAAAAAGATCTTCCCACTAGGTTATCACACTGCGTTCCTGGAATGTGAAAAATGTTAATGCATAAGTCCCTTTAATTAGCATGATCACCCACCACATACCCAGCCCTCTCCAATACTCTATAACTCTGCTACTCCTAAACAGAAATGAACCACCTTTCTTGCTGGCAGGACAGTAGAGTCTGGAAGTGAATAATGTAAATAGAAAACAAGAGGTTTACATTCTCACCTCATTGCAAAATGGAGAAGGCCCATATGATGAGCTTATTAACACACTTAGCATCAGGGCCCAGAGCAAAGTTCTGGCTTTTAGGCCTTAAGTGTGTGAGTCTATCTAACTGCTCCAGAAGGAAATGTAATTCTTCTCAAAGCCAGCATTACTATGAGTAAATGTGTATGAAGCTGAAGATAGAAGAGAGAAAGAGTCTCTGCTGCTGCAACTGGATGATAGCAACTCAAAAACAGGCTCATGGATGGCTGCTTGCTTTGTGACCGCCCACCCTAAGCCTTAACAGACGTTCAACATCAAATTTTCTACCAGTGACATCATACAGTCAAAACTGTGAGAGCAATGTGCCATGGAGTAGATACTGCTAGATTAAAAATTGTCCTCTAATAACTACATTAACTGTAACCAAGTCCTTAGCCTCAGTTTCCTAAAATGCAATATGGGTGTGATAAAAAAAATTTCCAGGTGTATATGTGAAATTTCATTGATGAATGCTCCCGAAATATCTTAATCTGGAAACCAAGATTGGCATGGGAATTGACTGAAATCTTAACTTACTTAGGGAAACAGTCAATGGATTTTATTAATGAGGATATTGCCAGTATTTGGCAGAATGGACGTTCTATATATGTGTGTAGAATGAACAAGTACATAGAAAAATAGCTGTGTAAAGCCCTTGAAGGACACGATAAAGAACCTCTGTGGGGAGGGAGTATAAAACCCTTCCCTCATACCACAGGCCCTTCCCCACTGAGCTCAGCTGGTGCCCAGAAGTAGGAAAAATCAACTTTATGATTTAAACTTTCAATAGCATCTTTGTTCAAGAAGACTGACATTGGAGCTCAATGGGAGAATAAAAAAGAAAAGTTCCCGTCACTATATAATTACCTCAGATTTCTTCCTCCCCTCTGACTAAAGGAAAGGCACACTTTGACAAAGGAAACATTAAAAACTGCTTCTGTTCTGTCAGGTTTTTGAAAAAAAAAATGTCATTGTGAAGAGTGCTCTAAATACAATCAGATCACACAGCAGGGAGAATATTCACTGCCACAAATTTCTGTCACCTTGTAAAAGTGAAATTGCACAAAACGTTCAAGTATTCTTAAGGTAACGTTTCACCAGGGTGTATCCACTGGGGGCACTTGATTGGGCAGAGTGCTAGCAGACAGTCCCAGGAAGGCTGTGTTTGGGGAAGATTAAGGTATAAACTAGGGTCAAAGATGAAGAACAATTCTTTATTATGAAGTTGTTTCTTTCTTCATACATGAATGTGTCTCGTTAATCTCAAGTGGAGGGTGAATCATGATCCAGAGTCATCAGATTTCCAGAGCATCTCCCAGGACTTGTCGCTTTTTGGGAAATGGTGCCTGGGGTCAGCGAAATAAACATGATACACTTTTGCTGTAATTTGAATCTTAAATGTTCCCCCAAGGACTTGTGGGTTAGACATGGTCACTGGGCTGTAATGCTCTTAAAGGGGTGGATGGAACCTTTAGGATGTGGGCTGTGATGCTGTTAAGGAACCTTTAGGATGCAAAGCTCAATGACAGCAGGTTAAGTCATTGGGAGTGCCTTTGGCGAGAATATGGGCCCTCTGATTCCTGCCTGCTCCTCTCCTTGCTTTCCAGTTACCAAGAGCTGAGCAGACTTTTACAGCTGCCTCCTGCCATGCCATACCGTGCTGCTGCAGGCCCAAGGCAGCAGGACTAAGTGGCAATGAACTGAAGGCCGTGAAACCATTACCCAAAGTATATATTTCCTATTTTGAATTGTTTATCTCTGGAGTTCGTTGTTTTGTTTCTTTCTCTTTTAAATTACATCAATGAAAAACTAACTAGTACAACTTTCCAAATCCTTTCTGAACAAAGTAAGTGTTCATTTCTTGTCATTCACAACTCAAACAAAACCTACAAATACCCAATGATCTGACAACTTCGTAAATTTACCGATCCATATTAGAATTCCATTTATTCAGCCAGATTTGTAAAAATAATCTGTTATGGAGTAGATATTGTGATTAAAAAAAATTATAAGATTGGGGGAAGAAGGTAAAATAATGCACCATGTTTATAAGAACTCCCTTCTGAGAGAGAAGATGGAGTTGTACTTGGGTATGAGAAGTGGGATGACTCCTGGGCCTTGGCTCTGTTTGTCTTCCCACCTGGCCAGTAGGTTCTCAGTTGTGCTCCCGCTGTAATAATACCAAGATAGTCAAACCATTGTAACAGCTGACGCAATCCTGAACCCTGCCAGTGCTGCGTAAACACAACGGTGATGAACTCACAGACAGATTCTAGCACACCGCATTTGTAAGAACAAGGAGGGGACTGATGTTTGTGGACTGATACCTTGCTGACAGCTCGTGACAATGGATTAAGCTGTATGTTTATGAGTGGCACTATTCCCTATCTCTGCTTTATTGACTAACCTTTAAAAGTTTAAAATATAAAAACCCAACTTAAGACTGAAGACAGGATTTGGATTGGGGATTTCTGTCTCTGTTCAATTACCCTACAATAGTGATGACAGGCCATTTACTTTCCCTGGGGCTTCATTCTTTCATCTGTATCCTTGAGTCCATAACATTACCTTCTCTGGAGCATTGTCACACCACTGAGTCGAGCAAAGCATGAAGTGTGTTGAAAGTAATGGCTTTTCTGCAGGTAACTAGACAAGATTCACTATTTTTTTAATTAGGGTTGTATTGGCTATTAGTGATGTACAGAAGAATATTGTCCTTATCTGACATGAGGAGCAACAGGGGAAGCCTTTCTCTGCCATCATTGCTCTTAGCTCTTGCCAGATGTTTTAAACCAGCATGAGGTTCTTTCAAGCCTCTGGCCAGGTCACTGAGAACATCACAGCCATGCGCTACCTCTTAACCATCCCGTACTATTTATCTCCCATTTAGTGGCGTTTCCTCTATGAAGCTTCTGAGTGCCGGGCATAAAGGACTGGTGACACTGGAACTTGAATTCACACAGTTCTCCCACTTTTCTCTTTCCTATTTTCCTCTATGGATCAAGGCTGTGCACATTCAGGTACCCGGGCCCTGTCTGCAGGACCATAGCTCTGCTCCCTCTAAGATATGACCTTTTATTTATCCTTCTCCGGTCTCCCAGATTAGGGTTGGCACACGTTGGTGTCCGATAAATATTTGTGACATGAGTGACCAAAGTCATTTGGGGAAGTAGCACCAAGGTCAAGCATCCCCACAGACGAGTCAACAACAAGCGACAGGTCACACTGTCCCTGTCTGAGTGACCTCTAGAGAGAATCCCAACCATCAGGATTCCTAGTCATCAAGGGATAATATTATAAGAGTCTTATCTGTATTTTGCACCGCAGGGAGAATTTTATGGATGTCACCAGAATTATTTCTCACATTTTCCAGCCATAACAACAAATAAAACACGTGGCATCATTTCTCAGAGTCTGTGAAAGAAAAATATCCTTGAGACAGTTATACCCCACAGATGATGCCTGGAGTAGTCTGGACTCCCGCAGAATCCAAGGACACTGTGTGAAAAGGGGCCTCAAGCACAGACTAGTCCATCCCTGTTGTTCCACAGGTGGGGGTAACTAATATGCGAAATTTCTGCTTTTCAGAATCATTTTTGCTGTGGCGCTTCTTATTCTTATTGCTTTGCTTTAGCTTTATTAGACTTTAAGACATACAATATTACTCAGGAACAAAACATTTTATTGCACTTAGACTCTTACAGGTACATATATAGCTAAAGGAAAATATGAACGTTATTTAGAAGGAAAATTACTAGATAGTCAAAACCTAGAGAGGGGAGAACAGTTTCGCCCTTTTCACTGTTCATCTAATGGAAAGGGTTGCATACAATTTCTCAGGATAGAGAATCATCCTAAGGAAGGCCCATGCCTGAAGAAGTCCTGGGTGGGGTAGGTAAGAAGGTATCAATTTCAAATCAATGACAGAATGAAAACGATGCTTTATAAAAGAGTCATCTCTTTTATAAACTTTGTGGGTAGTTCCCAGAGGCATCTATAGCTGCCCTCTCTTCTGACTAACTCCAATAACTCTGGAACCTGCTTTCCTTTATTTGAGCTATCCCCTGTCAGTTGTTGAGAAGAGGGTGTGAAGGCTGAGCCAGCATTGCTGATCCCAGCCCTGGATAGTGACATTGGAGAAGGTCTCGAAGGAACATTAACAGCCATGCTGAAAAGTCAGAATCCTATCCCCAAAATAAAGAGACAACCAAAGGGGTTTTTACCTGGAGAATGATAGAAGGCTGTATTTAGACATAAAAATATCACATCAGTACAATGGGGGGGGTTGATTGTTTCATTCATAGAATGGAAGGGCCCTTCTCAGATCTGAAGTATTTCGAAGGATAGATACGTAGCTATGATTCAGGCTCCTATCCAAGCAAAGAATAAAATAGAGAGAATCTTAGATCAGCAGCTATGACATCAGACAGGCCAGTGTTAAAGTTCCTAATACCTAAGATGCCTGAGATTTGGAGTGCATCCCTAACCTTCTCAAACTTCAAATTTCCTCAGTTGCAAGTGGGTATATAATAGTGCCACCCCATGATGTTAGTGGTGATGTTTAAAACCAGTACCAACTGTTAACTATTTACAAATGTCAGGGCTCTCAAAGTCTTGTTCACTTACACTGAAGTTGATGTCACAAGGAAAACATTCCACTTACTCAATAGATCTTGGTTAATTAGTCTGTGACTGAAGAAACCAGTTTTTAAGATGCTATTTCTCTATCTTACGTAAGATGATGAAATACATCTTCAGAGAATGCTATAAAGCACAGTGGCTATTTTTTCATTAGTTTTTTTTTCTGTTTGTATATTCATAATTATCAACTGTAGCAGTTCAAATGTTTACGATATTTGAAACCTGCCAATGTCAAGCCTCCTTCTTTCAATCTGAACTGGTTTTCCGTCTTCTAATGACAAAGCTAGAGAAAGGCAGGGCCAATTCCTTCACAGCATCTAGCGCTGGGGAGCCATGTAGGGTTGTACAGCTGAGCTGGTCACTGGGACACAAAGACCTGGAACACAGGTTTCCCTCAGACATGTGTCAGTGTCCAGCCAAACTCATTAAGTGTTTCCATTCATCCCCTCTGAAGTTTATCAGCTAAGCAGCAAGCAGAGCGAAGAGGTACCACAGCGCAGCACATGCCTGAAGGGGCACAGGACTGTTCACTGGCATGCGCTAGATCTGGAGCCTTCACTTTCCAGATGAGTCAGATGAACAGTCTGATGGCTTCCTTCAGTTTTAATGATACAGAGAAAATCACAGCAACCCACATGCAAATATTTGAACTGATGCTCTGTCTTTCAGTCAGTGAACCAGAACTGGAGCAGAAGCAGTGTAAAAGGCTTTACCAGTCTAGGCAAAGAAGAAATGTCCATGCCATGTAGAGAAGTCGGAGGATGTCGTCCTGGCATAGGCAATCTCCAGCTGACACACGAAAAAGTCATCTACCTGTTTGCCTAATTAGAGATAGAGGCCCATGACTTTGGGTCTCCAGTGTTTCAGGTGATTACACGCTGGCCCCAAACAACACTCAATGAGTTGTTTTAAGATCTTGTTTTAATGATCTTGTTTTAAGAGTCGGGAGGTATATCTAAATGTGAGGCTTTGACAATTGGTATACAAGGTAAAAATGGTTCACTATCATTTTAATTATGTGATGCCCTGTTGTTTGTACTGGGCAGCAGAACCGGCCACAGCGCACACAGCTTAATCACCATCCATTCAGAGGCACACACTTCCAATTTCACCACACCCTCTGTCTGATTAAAGTCACTCCAACTTTCTCAAAGGCCACAGTTCAAAACTCATCTTGAGGAACCCTTAGTAAGGGTTATTGTGCAGTGATGTGAAGTTTGAACAATAATGTAAATAAACTTAATGCCATTGGATTACATACTTAAAATTATTTAAATAATAAATGTTATATGAATGCTATCATAAGAGCACCTTTTACTAAAAATCATTTTGAGTATTAAAAAATCATATTCAAACTTACTAGAGCTCCTTTTTGTATCAATTTTAGAATAAAGGCTAATATACATAAAGAATATACATAAATACATGCAAATACCAAAACTACCACATACCATCTTATTATAGCAAGTGTTTTAGAAATAATCCAAGATGGCTCAATGAATAAAAGCACTTGGCAGGCTGAGCACCCAAACTCAATGCCTAGAACCTAGCTTGCTATAGAAGGAGACAACAGACTCCGCAGAACTGTCCTCTGATGTCTGCATGCATGTTCAGAACTGTCCTCTGATGTCTGCATGCATGTTATGCCTACCCCCAATTGTATATACACATGCATGAACAATAAATTAAAAAATTGTTTAAATTTTTACGATAAACCAGATGGCAGACTCAAATAATAGAAGTCAGAATATTTCACCCCTATGACCTCTCTGCTCACTAGCTTCTACTAACAGTTAGGACACCCACTTTCATTATGAAGGACCCACCATCAAGACAGCTTTATGCCCTTTAAGAACTGAAGAGCAGAGTAGAATTAGGTTTCCCTTGAGGTCACCAAAGTATGCTCTATTTCTACTATTCCTGGCCTCAGAAGGAAGCCCTTCTGTCCACTCCTTCAAAGGATTTCCTTTTCAGTTCAACTCACTTGGAGGTAGTGAGAAGGCAAAAAAGATTAGTCCACTGGCCCACACAAGACATTGCTGTATCTTCATGCAGGGTGACATTACCATGGCAGTGAGACACCTGAGTCTACTCCCAACCAATCCTGGATACCAGGCCAAATCCTAGCATCAAATTCATCCAAAACTTGAGAGAGGCCTTGTGCCTCTGATGAGTGGATTAATAAACAAATAAACCAGTCCACAGAACTGGAGGCTGGAAAGAAGTCCCTGTTGATTTTGTCTACTTCCCTCTGCCTTGTCCCCTTCCCTCAATGTCAAAGGCCAGTCCTACCTCATTATGGACCCTTCCCCTAATGGCTCAAGGTATCAGGGTTTGGTTTGGTTTGGGTTTCATAACTTCTCAACTCTCAAATAATGAATCTTTCTTGTCTTTCAGAGTAAAGTTGGGTGCGCTATGTTCTCTGCAGAGTTTTTAACAGAATTCTTGTTCTGGTACTGATTTATTCTTAATTGGACTATGAGGCACCAACTGAAGTTCACACTCATTTTACTTGAGAGCAGCCAAAATATATCACCAGGAATTTTTGAAGCAATTGAAACACTTCAACCAAGTCTTTCAGGTAAAAGCATAGCCTTCTGTAATAGCAGCCCTTTAGAAGGTCTTGACATATACTTTCTTTTTAAAAAACAATTTTTATTGTTTTTGGGGGGGAATTTCACATCATGTGACCCAATTCTGCTCACCTCCCAGTCCCCCCTCATTTCCTCCCCTCACTTCTGCAGAAATCCCCAAGAGAATCGAAAAAAAAAAAAAACACAGCAAGCAAACAAACAAAACCATCTTAGATTCTCCATGTTTCCCACCTCTCTAAAGCCTCTTTATTCATCCTGACATCATTGGGTGTAATGTGTAACAAATATACCCTTTTGTCCAATCAGCTTTGCCAACCAATGTTCATCACAATGAGTCATTGGTCTGGTTAAGACTCAGAGCTCAGTCTTGGGGAGCCAGAGTGGAGAAGAGAGAATTGACTGCTGAAACATGGCCTTTGACATTCACATACGCACCATGGAAGATGTGCATCTGTAGCCACACACATAAGCACACACAGAAGTAATAAACAAATGAAACCTTTTTGTGCAGTGCGGTTCTTGGGACTGGAAAGGTGCCTCAGCAGTTAAGAACGCTGGCCACTCTTTCCAGAGAGTGTGTCTTTGATTCCCAGCACCCACATGGCAGCTCACAAGTATGTGTAACTCCAGTGACAACAGATCTGGCACCCTCTTCCAGCCTCCAAGCACACTGCATGCATGAGCATAGTGCACACATATATATGCAAGCAAAATATTCATATACATAAAATTAAAATAAATATTAAAAAATAAAAATAGGGTTCCTCTTTAGGTAACGTTTATGATGAGCATCTAACAATTATTTGAAGTCATAAGGTACAGAGAAGCATTGAACAAGGAGCTTTGGAAGGCAGAAAACAGGAGATACATGAATATAATAACTTGTGATAGATCAAGACACATGTCTATATCATGTGCCTCAGACACACTCAGACACAGAAGTGACACTCAATTGAAAGAATGCACGGACCAACTAGTCAGTAAACCAGACTCTGAGAGATTTTTAAGATGCTTTTACAGAAACGTTGATATTTAAGGTGGGTTCGCTCTCATTCATTCACTCAAGAGAGCATTTCTTTTCTGCGTGTTGAACATCGGTTTGGGACTTGGCAGAGCTACACGGAGAATGCAAAGATGAAGCAGGTTATTGATCAGCAGTGATGGAGCCGCGTGCTCGGTGATATGCAGCTATAGGCCTTTGTGCTCTCCGTGTTTTCCTCTCAGCAGGTATGAGTCACCGTAAAGCATGTTTCCCAAGCACAGGAGAAGTCTCCGGGTTTCTCTAGCTTGCAATATTTCAAATACTCGGTAAGCACTCCACAGTGTTTGAGTAAATAATAAGGGGCTGTAGAGGCAGATAACTGTGACATTGGTGATTTTATGTGAGCATATAAGGTACTTGGGGCTGATAGAAGAACCATGAGTCCAAGGATGCAGGAAAGTAGCTATTAGGGTAGTAAAAGGACAATGGAGCAACGAGCTGTTCTCCCATCCCCTGCACAATTACCAAAGGGATCAGGAAGCTACCAAGCACTGATAGAATTGTTTATTGACTGTCTTAAGTCTCAAGGCCAGCCCTGAGATGGTACAGGCTAAGAGCCTAGGGCGGGATCTCCAGAGAACCCTCACTCCCAGGGTCCTGTCAATGCAGAGTCGCTCGAAAGAGCACCTGAGAACGGAGCTGTGTCTTCTTGGCACTTCACATCACCCAGTCAAGCTCCAAACATGTTGAGCCCAGCACTGTGGTAGGAGCTTGGAATATAATAGGTACTGAGGCACTGTGTCTATCTTTAGAACATCGTGCTGTAGTTGGGTCCTGTGGGCAGACAGATCCAGGCCAGTGGCATGCATGAGTGGAGGGACGGAGAGCATCTCTTTCAGTCCAGGGACTCAGAAAATGACTCGGGGCTTAGGCAAAAACAAATAAACAAGAGAGAGGCAAGAAGAGCAGGCTCTGCAAGAGCACCTGCAAAGACAAAGGTTGTGGAAGGGACATAAATATTGCAGAAGGGTGAGTTACCCCGGGAAGGAACAGTTGGCAGTGCATGCACATAAGCAGGATGCTCCTGATTCTGATCTGTCCATTCAGCCAGGAGCCCCACTTCGGGAGTTCTGTGAGGATCTGGGCCTTTCTTCCATGAAATCAATATGCTGCTTAAGTTGGAAGACTCTGGCTGGAAGGCCTATCAGGCTCCTGGTTCAGCTTGGTCCTGGCCTCCTCAAGAACAGGGGGAGGAGGCCCAGGCTGAAGTCTTGCTGCACACTCAGATGTATTTTTAGCTCCGGCAGAAAATAACGGCAGTGTGCATTTAATAATAATAAAAAGGAAAGACAGAAAAAAGGAAGACTCAAGCCTCAGGAATGATCTAGTGCCAATGTTGGAGCAATCAGGGATGGGATGTGTTTCCAATTGAATTACTACTGCGGTCACAGTTATAAAAAAGGGAAGGAAGAGAAAAATGTAAGGCTGGTCAGCTTCTTGGGAGCATTTAATCTTCTCCACTCTAATTTTAACATCTAGAGACACACGAGCCAGCTTTACCCTTAGGAGTTATTTCGGAGGGATGGGCCAGCACCCGAAGAATGAGGTAACTGGTAACTGTGCTGCATAAGGTCCTTCCCTCTCCTCTCTTTTCTTCCCCCCTCTCCTTTCCCACTTCCCTGCTCTGCACAGTCTTCTGGCCTCTCTTTCCCCGCTTCCCTGTCTTCTCCTCCGCTTTTCACCCCTCCCGATTTCCCTTCTCCTCTCCTTTTCTGTCCTCTCTTCCTTGTGCCTCCTCTCTCCTCTGTTCTCTTCCCCCCCGCCCCGTCCCTGTTGACTTTCCATCCCACCCACACTTCTCCCCTCCCCCATATCCTACCCTGTCTTCTTCCTCCTCCACGTTTGCCTTTCCTTTCCCTCTCCCTCCTTAGTCTCCCTAGTCTGGGGTCCCCTATCTCTTCCGTTCACAAGCTGATGAGACAGAGCATGTATCTTGTGGCTATGCTGGGCCTCAGAGGGAGGTCGGAATGCTGTCACTTGGAAACAGATCCTAGGGACCGCAGAGCTGAGCTTCCCCTAGCCTCCTTATTTTAAAGTGTAATCGACTGCTCCACCCATCCTGATCACAGTTTACCTTCCCAGCAGAATCACCCTTCCTTTGGTCCCCCCTACTCTTCATCATATCCCCTAATTTAAACAAAATCACCATAATTAGCTACCACCTTTTGAGGGTCTCCTGACTGGCTAAGCAATTACAGGAGTTAGGTTATTTCATCCTTAGGTTGATACTTGAAGTTAAAAAAAAATACCATAGTCTCTCTGTGACTAGCCAAGAGGCTCAGAGAGGCTAAGGGACTGTCCAAAGACCATCCAGATCCCTAGTAGCACACCCTGTATTGTGATTCATTCTGAAGCCAAACCGCCCCTTGTGCCAGCTCTGTGTGGTGTCCTTGGCCAGCAAGGTAACTTTCCAATTTCTCCGACACCTGCGCCCTCTCTCCTTGCATTGCCTTTCCAGCCTCCATCCTGGAATTCCTTCCTAGAGTGTCTTTGTTTTGCTCACAGATGTAGCAGCATCTGTTATGAGTATCATTGATAGTAATTGCTGTATGTTATGCAATGCCAGTGTACTTTATGTGCAGTCTCTGGTCTCATTTTCTTGACACTGTTATGACGTACTGTTGCAATGCACATTTTGCAGAAGGAAGATTGGTGCATGGAGTAATGAGCAGGCTTGTCCAACCATTTACCCCAGTGTGGTGCTCAAGTGAAAAAGCCACTGACAGACACTGGCCAGAGCACTAGGTGGGTGTCATTGTGCCTGTTCCTCACAGCAAGTATAAAGTCTGATTGCCAACCCTGTTTCACTAATCAGAAGTCGAAGCCTCAAAGAACATGTGGAGCAGCTTCACCAAGATCTTAACGCCATGAGAACTCAAGTATGAGAAAACTCGCAAACTGTGGTGGCTTATTGCCTATCTTTTCAATCAATTGATCTTCATTGTGGGAAAGGCCAATGTTTCCTCACCTTCAACTCCAAGCCCTAACACACAATCCATTCCAGAAAAACATGGAGGAGAGAGTGAGGAGACAAGGTTTTAGCAACATACTTAAAAATGCTGTCTTACTAGACTCAGAACAAGACGGAGGGAAGAGTATTCTCAGGACAGGGGACACTCTCGGTGTGCATCTCCTGCTACCTGGCCTATTGGGTCAGATAAAATTGAAATGAGGCTCTTGTCTTTGACAGGTTACCATCTCTCTAACAGGGAAGATGGTAACCTATGCATGGCCCCTGCTGGTTTCTCCAGCACTAATTTAAGACAGGCTTAGTCTTCCTGCTGCTGAGCCCAGGGTGAAGATCACACTTCCTTTGTCTCCAGATGTCCTCCTAGTGATGTCCTTCACTGACTCCCTGCCCTGCTGCTATGCTCCAGGCTCAGAAAGCCACAAAGGCCCTCCGGGGTTAAAGAAACAGAAAAAAAAAAGTGTGGGGGGGTAAAGATTAGAAAGCAGTCTTGCTGGAGGCTCTTTGCAGCAGATGGACGTATTCCCAGATAAGATACTGCCTCCTGGCCACACCTGCAATTCTTACCTTTCAACTAGTTTAAGGGTTATTGTGTCGAGAGGGCTATGAATCAGTGCAAGCTAAACTCCATATTTATTTCTTCACTGCTTAGTTGCTGCTATTCCCTGGGCACATAATTTAACCCCTCTTTGCCTGTCTCCCGTCAAGAAAATGAGTATGACAGTTGCCAAACCTTGGGTTGGATGGAGATGTGTTATATATGGATATATATATATATATATATCACAGTGGGTAGATTGCTTGCCTAGCACAGAAGTCTGTGTTTGATCTCCAGCACCATATATAAACCAGGCATAGTGGCATATGCCTGTAATCCCCTAACTGGGAACATAGGGGTAGGGGGAGCAGAAGTTCAATGCCATCCTCAGCTACATGGCAATTTGAGGTCAGACTAGCCTACTGGAAAGTCTCTCTGAATTAATGAATGAATGAGTGAGTAAATGAACGAACTGTTTTTGTAGTAGAACTGAAATCTCAGATTCCCTAGGAGTAACCAACTATCCTAGTGTGTCTTGTTCAGAGAGCTTGCCTGGGACATGGGACTTTGAGAGCTATGTCCGGGGAATGACCAAACTGGACTGAGTTGATCGCACTGTCTCTCACACAGAAGCCTGGTGTGGTGAGTGTTTCTTCTCCAGAGGAAGATGGTGAGATTCTACAAAAATGTGGACTCCTGTTACCTCCTGCCATCTCTGCTTCTCCTCTGGGTCCACCTATAGATTACAGTGTTATATTTTTAAGCAAAGGAGGTGAGTCATGCTTTGCAACCGAGTTGAGGACAGTCACCCTGCGTTGGTCATCCTTGAAAGGTCTCCCTCTCAGGGCTCTAGTCTGCCCAGGTGAATACCTCATCTTGGGAATGTGAGTAGGCCCTGTAAGTCAACTTAAGCCAACGTTCCTTACTGTTTCATACCGACTCCTACCTCCCAAGGACAGACAAAGGCCTCAGCTTCAGAGAAGGCAAAAACTAAACAAAACACTGTTAGGATAAAGGAAGGGAATGATCAGGCTCTTGAGTGTTCTTCAAGCAGGATGTGAGATGGCACAGCCTCACTCATGCTTGAAGAGAGCTCACCTGATCAGCGTGCTGAAGATGTGTTTGACAGACCTGGTGCCTGACCCAGAGAAAACCTTCCACAAACAGCCATCTAAATGTAAAGTATTGTTGCCTGGCCACATTCTTATTTCAAATGCATTCACTCAGATATCTATCAGCATGCAGTCCAAGGAATATGTGAACCCCACCTCCGAAGGCCTTTACTGTAAAAAATAAATAAATAAATAATAAGATCTGTGCTCAAGTCCTTCTCCATTCTCATGAAGAAATTTTCAATGAGAAAACAATAACTACATGCTTATCATGCTGAGATGGAGCCATTTATTGTTCATCTTGGTACCTATCCATAGTGGTAGCTCCATCCACTGTTCTTCTTTCTTCCTTTCCGTCTCTAACGTGTTCTTCATCTTCCGAGGAGTGAGCCTGGGACTTAGGAATCAGACAAGTCTGGGTTCCAATCCAGGTTTTACTGCTTACTGACTTGATTCCTTCCCTCAGACTGAGTCTGTTCACCTGTAAAATGGACATTATGAAAGCTGGCATACGGCTGTATGCACAACCCCCTGATATCATAAGCCCAATGGAAACCACTCAAAGAAAGAGATTCACAACAGAACCAAAATGCATACTCGGGACCCTTGGTGCACTACCCAGACATGAGCATGAGCAATGCAAGTGCCCCACAGCCCTCTGGCCTGTCAATCTGGAGGTATTTGCCAGGTCCTCAGCAAATCACTCTTATACAGGTAGAGCTTGGGTCATTGGCCTGGTACTGATAAAAGTGTAGTTAAACTTCTCCCATTTAGCATATTAAAAAGCACCAGGGTGGATAAAGAGCAACACCAACGGGTGTACTACTCAAAAGGTTACAGTGGACAGACTTATGTTTTCCAAGGGGTGGGAGCAGTACAGAGACAAATAAACCAAGGAATCATTCCAAGGAACTCTGAATGGTAGAATTAATAGCCCAGGGCCAGCTTCTCAGAAGAAACAGTAAAATACACAGTTCTCTTGGGTAGTTGATTGGTACTACGGTCCATATAATCAAATATGAAGATATAAAATTTACATTTTATGTATTTAACCATACATTTAATCATTATTTATATATATAAACCATGCACAGAAACATCTATAGCGTGTCTGCTATATACTAGGTATTGTATTTAAGCATTTGATCTATATCTTTTTTCTCCCATCCTAGCAGCAATTTTAATGCTCATGGCAATTAAGCAGCCACCAACATGCATAAGGATTGAACCTCAAAGCCTTATACAGAATGAGATTACTTTATACAAGAGAGGGACACAGAGTACGACTCAGTTTACACTAAATTCTAGATTTGGAAAACTATAAATAAGAATCAGACAATTCTCTGAAGGAAGCTCAAATGCTACCCTGTCTGAGGAATTCCATGCTGGCTTTCAGGGATGAATGAAGGGAAAGGCAAGCACATTTAATAACTGGCCCTGATGCCCAAGGGGAACGCTGTCATCGCTAGGACACAGCCCTTTGGTCATCAGAATGGCCTGTTTGCAGTAAGCAGCTGGGAAAGAGGAGGAGCCCAAGTGTTCCTGGAGCCAGCTGACCTGAGACTCAGTCTTGGCAAGCAATGTCTCAATTCTACAATATCCTATACTCGCCACTATTCAGGGAGCTTTTATTTAGTTATCTATATGCAATAATCCGCCCTGCTTCAGACTTTGCGTAGCACAATTCTAGTGGGATCTTTATTTAGAAGGATGCAATTGGCTCTACTTTCTTCTTTAAAGTGTGTCATGGAGAAAGCCCCTAACATAATATCAGAAGGCCTACAGGCAGTTCTAGAAACAAGTAATGCTAGGCCTCAAACAACCTGGGTTCTGGTTTCCCTATAGTTAGAACCTCACAGGCTAAGCTGCCTTCCCCAAACCCGGAAAGCTGTCCGTCAAACCGTTGAGCTGTCTTGAAGAAACTGATACCTGGTGCTCGTTCACTGCTCACTGTGTGTACATGTGAATGGATTCCGACCCCGACTCTTGCCCACTAGAGATACTTACGTGCTTACCTCAGACATTTACATAAACTCTTCTTTATCCTTTTCAGGGTATTATCTAGTATGCAGGCTCCTTTTCAGTTGACGGTTTGGGGCAACCAAGGCAGTAAGTGGTTTGCCTGAGTCACAACCTGACTGGAGGCAGAATCTAAATGACTCTTGACCCATTCACACCACCAGGCTAGCCTGTCAGAGAAGCACACACATTGTCTCTCAGTCTCACTTGCTTGCTTCTCTTCTGAGAGGCCACACGTAATGGCTTTCTCCACACTTGACCGAACCAACCAAACTGATGGCACAGGCAAGAGAACACTCCCTCTGGAATGCTCCTACCATCCAGCCTTGCCAGTCCCCTCCAAGAATCAAAGAAACTACTAAATCTACTCTTAATTGTGGGCCGGTTCCTGCTAGAGGCTGCATCCCACGCTGGGGTCACCCAAGTAGATGAGAAGTTCCTCTCCCGTGGCATAAAGGGCTGCGAGTCTCTCACAAGTGATAGTGAAGGGCCTTCAATAGGAGGGCCTGATTGATGGAGGCTGGGAGAATGCGTTCTTTGCAGACCGTGACGAAGCAGCCCCAGCTCATGTCCATTCATCTTCCCCAAACCAAGCTTTTCTCCTTCCCACTGGGAAAAAATGAGCCTCTAATCCAGAGCACAGCCACACCTGCTGCATTCTGTTTCCATGGCCGTCACTGTCTTGAGATCACTCTTTGAAGAGCAGATTTAAAAAAAAAAAAGGAAAGAAAGAAAGAAAGAAATGCTGCAGCTGAAAGAATGACTTCCAATATCTTTATCCTTGAATGATGTCTCTGACCCACAGGAAAAGGGTAAGTTGTGCTTTGATGCCAGAAAGTTTATTCCGACAATTGAATCCCATCATTCCTCAAAAGCCACAGGAATTTCAACACTCCCACCGGAAAATACTTTGTAAGGGGTCCCAGGTGAACAGTGTCTGAACAGCAGTTGAAGTGATTCGGTCAGATTGTGCCAGTCACTGGGCCCAGTGTGTTACATGCCCATCGTCCTTAATCCCCACAGTTAGCCTGAAGGTCCACCTGTCCAGCCAACCCCAGCTAAGTGTGGGCCAGCTCCCATCTTAATTCGAGAGATGTTATTTGGTTGTAGCCTCCCAGGAAGAGTGTAATTTAAGTAGGCTTTGCACAGACAGTTCTTGTCGAAAGCGAAAGTGGCCAATAAATACACAGCAGAATGTTCAACATCCTTAGCTCTCAGGAAACTACAAATCAAAGGATGTTGTGATCCCCTTTCACCCATAGCAGAATGGCTGCCACCAAGAAAACAAAGGACAAAGACTACTGGTGACCAGGTGAAGAGAGGAACTCTTGTATGCTGCTGAGAGTAACAGACACTACAAAATAAGAATGGAGGTTCCCTGTGACTTGACATCATAGGATCCAGCTGTACCACTGTTGAGTATATAATGACAGGACTCTAAGTCAGCACGCCACAGATCGACCTGCATATCCATGCTTCTTGCTGTACCATACACAACCACATATACATAAAGAGAAAGTGCGTAAGGAAATTATGTAGCATACGCACAACAGAGTTTGATTCACCCATAAATGTGAGGTCACGTCATTTGCATGAAAAATAGAAGCAACTGGAGACCATCACGTTGACCAAAATAAACCACATTCAAATATTCATGTTTTCCAGTCATATGCAGAATCTATATTATGTGTATACAAGTGTATATATATGAGACATGTAAGTTATAGATATGAAAGTAGGCAGGGAAGTAAGAAGAGCAATGTGGGACAAAGAAAGTAGACAGTAGTACAGAATAAACATGATCAAAGCATGCAATACACATGTATGAAAATGCAGTGAATCCCACTGCTTTGTAAAACTAATGCAATGCGTTTGCAGTTATTCCATAAGGTCTGTGGCACCTTCTGTACAACAGTTCAGTTTCACTGGACTTCAAGTTGGTTTATCAGCCATGCGGCTGTGGGAAAATCGCAGAAGCCTTGTTGGCAGTGGGAGCGATGAGACTGTTATTCTGGGACTGACCTGATGATTAAATCAGCCCACATGTAGCAGAGCCTGGCAGATAGAAGGTGCTCCATAAGATGCTGGTGATTCTTGGTTAAAAAAAAAACAAGATGCAAGGCAGTGGAGAGGAACAACCCTAATACCAGATGATTTCGGCAGCAATATGGATCGAGCAGGCCTAAGAGGATTGGGATGATGGAAAGAGGAAGAGCGTAGTTGTGATCTGAAAAAGGCCAGATGGAGTTATGGGATGCCCCTGAGCAGAGGAAGAGCCTGAAGAAAGGAGCCAAGGTTTGGAGACCATGCTGGTAACTTTGCTATCACATCAACTGCCAGCCTATAGCAAACATGTTTCGTCATTGCCTACTGCTTATAACTCTGCAGCAGATCTTCTTAATTCAACATTTGATCATAACCAGATCCCCTGGGAATCTGAGAAGTTTATGTAGGCTGAGTTCCTGCCTGGGTATAAGAATCTAGAAAACTTGGGGACGACACCCAGGAATTCTCAGGCTTCCAAAGACCTCAGATGACTCTCCTACACAAATTTTAGAGCAACTCATTTAAAACTAAGGGGTTCAAACATGAGAGCTTGGAGAATCCTCATCTGAACAACTTGAATTATAATCAGGGACCTTGGTTTCCAGAGATGATTCACAACTGCTATAATAACCCAAAGAAGTTTGTAAGTCTCTAAAAATAAAATCAGACAGGCCATGGAAGTTCAAGCCTCAGAAAAGTGGCCAGAGGAAGAATTACAATGAATCACTGGCCTTTCTTTCAGAGGGTGACTTTTTTTTTTCTAGGTCACTAAGCATTGCCAAGTCCAAGGCCTTAAGAACATCCCAACTCTGAACTCAAGTGCAGCTTACCAGGCTGGCTACCGAGCCAGGAAAGTGGTCCGACTCTCCCTAGTTCCAACAGTGGGGGCAGGGCTCGAAAGGAGGCAGAGGAAAAGAAAGATTCAAGTTAGAAGAATTGTATTGACATAGCACTTGCTACAAGAAAACAGCAGCCAGGTTACTCGACAAAATACCTGTGGCCCACTCTGGAGGGCCTGTACTCTCCCAAGGAAAGGAAGCATAGGGATATTTTAGAGTAGAGGACCGTGATTCAGAGAAGGAGAAGAAATGAACTCAATGCAGGAAGGAAGAAGAAAAAGTGTGGAGGAGGCTGTTGATCTATCGATTTATTGATTGGGCTCAGGGAACTGCAACATTGAGAGTAGAGTGGGAAGTGCACAGAGAGAAATACAACTCTTCATGAAACACAGCTAGGGTATTGTAGGAAACACTGAATATTCTTCTGTAATGAGTGTTTGGATAGCATCCCACAAGAACAGCCAGTAGCTGGGAGAGAGAAGTTGGAAGCAATTCATGAAAGCTCTGAATACCAGGTTAAGAAATGGGGTCATTATTTTGACAACAGGAAAAACTGCACTCTGGTAATCTTGGTGAAGCAAAGGAGAAGGACTTGGGAAAAGAAGGCACATCTATCATTCTGCCTGACAAGTAGCAATACGTGGAACTGGATTGTTCTACTGGGTTGACTTCCAGGATGGAAGATCTGTTTTCTTAGAACATTACTACTTTCCCTCTGACCTTAATACAGGATTGAAGAACTATGAATTGTGAAATAAACAGCTTTAACTTGGTTTGTATGGACAAAGATCAGTTTCAAGCTCCCCTAATTGTCTAGGCAGCAGAGATTAGGAAAGTTTTCCTGGGGCAGTAACAGGAAAA
>LOEQ01004810.1:37396-69901 GCA_001685075.1 Bramus lutescens | reverse complement strand
AAAAAAAACAGGGATCTGATAAAGAGCTAAGCGAAGAGGAGCCGTCTAGAGTTTTCATCATCTGAGTTTAATCACTTTTCCATCTTTGCTTAAAGGGTAGTAGATAGGGTGATGGTATCTTCCTCCAGTTATTATTCTGCTTCTGGCAATATGATATTGAAACTCTGACCATCAAAAGATGAAGCCTACATCCCCAATCTTGCATCTGCTCTATCCATAGATCTTGCTTGCGAAAGAAAATATGGAAGAAATGATCAGTTCTTCACCGAGGCCTTAAAAGGCCTTGAGAAACACTTAAGTCACTTGGAATCATGAGCACAAACTTAGGCTAACCTGGGGAAGAACAGGATAAATCCCTCCTGAGGCTCCCCAATGCCCACTGTCTTTTAGTCCCACCAGCTGGTGACTGACAGAGAGAACAGACAAGACCAGCTAGACCCAGCCCAGGATTAGCAGAACTGCCCAGCTCTCCTGTAGACTCAAGAAAAATAATAATTACTTTTTAAGTGTCAGTGTTGTTGTGGTTTGTTATGAAGTAATAGTTAACTGATAAGGTACAGCTAAAATTTCCCCAGGGAACCTCTAGCTTGTAACTTCTCATGGCAGAGAAAGCTAGACCCTACATCTTGAGGCATTGTAGGCTAGACTGCAAAAAGAAAATGTATCAGCTCTGTGGTCATTAGACACTAATGCTTTAATGAGACATTGGCGAGCAAGTTCTAGTCACGCTGGCAGAGAACATGAGAGTGCACTCTTCACATTTCCAAAGGCTTTTCCCATTTTATTTTCCCATTTCCTCTTCTGCAACTAGGAAATAGGGGTTCAGAAAGGGCAATTAGTTTGCCAAAGGCTCATGCATTCGGCTAGAGAAACTCCACGCTCCACTTCAAATCAGAGTGTCTTGTTCAAGTGCTCAGAACCGGAGCAGAGCTGGTAGTTAGGTTTTTAAAGAAATCAACAGCATGTCTAGGATCCAAACTCATGGTTCTGCTTCCAGTTCTTTCTATATCCATGACATCAGCCTGAAGTCGAAGAGAGGGCCTATGGTCAAGGAAAGAAAAGGGGAAATCCCTACTTTGTGTTTATGTCTGGCTCCCAACTGCAGTGCTGTGTGCAGAGAGGCTTAACAAAGTTGTAGAGGTCCAGCGTGCAAGGGCTGCTGTGCACTCTGTGCTCATGTATTTTTCTCTGCACCTTGACACTGTATTGTTTTGCCAGTGAAACTCTGATTTCAGCATGCCAAATAAAAGTGTCTCCAACAGCCCCAGTTCTAAACTCTTTCAGCTCAAGATATGAGAGATAATCTCTGAATGTCCAAACTGATTCCTTCCCTTGAACCTTGCTGGAATTGGATTTTCTAAAGATTTTTGCGCTAAGGACTGTGTCCTGCAGAGTAGGCACATACATTGGCTCTCTTTCCGTTGAACTGCTCAGTGATCTTCACATCAAAAGTGTAACTAACGGATGTGTTTGAATGAAGGAATTAGTGAACCTTAACCCACAATGATTCAAACCCATCTACCCAGCTACAAGCCAAGCCAATAACTAACACACACACACACACACACACACACACACACACCACCCCTTACATTCCAAGAGCTGAGTGTCATCTAACCAATAGCCTTTCCTGAGAAGCAAGACATGGCCTGCAATTCCAGAGGCATGTGTACCCTGAGCATATAATTAAATCAGAGGCAAGTAGAGCTGGTGAAGCAGGAAGACAGGCACAGACTCTTCAATCTAGGAATGTTCACAGACCCTGTCATTACAGCCCCCGCATGCTAATCTATCCCACTGGGACTCTATAAACTCTGTGACTCTAACTGTCCTGGTTGAAAAGTGCACGAGTCCTCTTCTACACGGTGGTTTTTCTCCTCCCCTTTTCACTACAAGTTTTCAAATCTTCACCAAGTGAATAGACAACTTGAAGAAGCACCGGAGGAGGTATTGATTCCGGTGATATTTAAGAGAAAGCGTTGTTCCAATTTCTCGCTGTGCAATCTTCAGCCGACTACTTAACCTCTCTGAGTCCAGGTACTTAGATCTATCAACGTCAGCAATAAAACCTGCCTCCTGGGGTCACTGAAAGGATTCTGTGTCGTTAAGAACATGACAGCACTAGCACGGCAGTGGGAATGTGGCAAGGTTTGACAAATATCAGTTCTTACCCCCTTTATAGATGTGAAATGTTCTGATTTTACTTCTCGAAGTTCGGAAAAGAAATAGCCTTTGGAAATGGTGGTCTTAAAGTATTATCAGATATTTACCTAATTCTCTGGGTCATTCATTCATTTAATTACTTACCTACTGAGCTTCTAATATCTTTCAGGTCTCCTCCTCATGCTGGAGCACAGCTGGGAGGAAGATGGGGTCCCTGGCTTAAGGAGTTAGTCTAGTGCTCAGGACCTTTGTCTCATGAGGGAAGTAT
Source organism: Bramus lutescens (assembly GCA_001685075.1). Taxonomy (NCBI): domain Eukaryota; kingdom Metazoa; phylum Chordata; class Mammalia; order Rodentia; family Cricetidae; genus Bramus; species Bramus lutescens. Next base: position 67,470 of record LOEQ01004810.1, on the reverse strand, counting down.
CTAACTGCAACTGTACTTTAGCTATAGAGCAAGCGTGGGCACTGCTCTTAAATCGTTATTAAGATTCTGGATAAGTATGTGCCATTTCTCCAAATAAACTCTAAGTTAATCTATAACAAGACATTTTTCATACCATATACTTTGCCTAATACATCCTAAAAATACTGTTTTTATTTTGGTGATTTGGGGATTCACGCTGAAGGAGAGAAAAGAAAGTGGTCTTTCGACTTTCCCAGTGTCTGGTGACCTTTCTTAGAAACCACGCTTACAGGTGTTCGTGTTCTGGGATTCTTCTCGCGAGACAGATACAGCATCACAGGATCTGTTCACACAAACTGTAATGCTTTCTTCTCATCTAAGTTGGTGTCGTCTGCACAGTAAACATTGTAGCACCTTCCCATATTAATCTCATTTTCTTGTGATGCCTTCAAAAGCAAGGATAATGTTTCAGTGATAATTGATGATTCTGCATTTGCAAATTTCTGACCCATAGCACATGATCAGTGGATGATAATAGATTTTTAAGAACACATGCCTCTTATTTCTCTCAAATCAGGGGTTGAATGAACCACTGTGATGTGTGCTGAGCTCAGGTCTGGGTAGATTAGCTAGGGACTGGGGAGTCTAGGACATCTCAGTTAGGTTGACATGACTTTTCAGTGACGATGGAGTCCCCTGGACAGAAATGGATTAATAGGAGAGCACTTAATTTACTTAATAACATCAAGAATAGAGAGGAGATGAAGAAAATGGATGTTCTGACCCTTCTGGCATATTCTACAGAAACTATACCACCTTTCTTGCGGTTATGTGGTAATGTGCTAAATGCAAGCTGAATGGGGATGTAACTCCGTTGGTAGATTTGCCTAGCATACACCGAGCTCTGAATTCCAGCTCAAAAAAATAGCACACACTGGGTGTGGTGGCGCATACCTGTAATTCCAGCACTGAGCAGTAGAGGCAGCAGGATCAGAAATTCAAGGTCATTCTCAGCTAGACTGGATCTGTGCTGCCAACCTGTCTCCAAACTAAAGGGAAACATGGCAGAGGGTAGGGGATATGTGGCTCAGGGTAGAGTGGCCGTTGAGAGAACGCAAAAGAGAACAGGGCAAGAGCATGGAGGAAGGTCACGTGACTGAAGAGAAGGCTCAGAGGTTCGGAGTGCTTGACTGCTCTTTCAGGGGACCTGGGCTCAGTTCCCCGCACCCACATAGGGCAGCTCACAAAGGCCCATAACTCCAGTTCCAGAGAATCTAACACCCTCCGAAGACACACACATATGCAAATAAATGATGAAGCAAATCATTTTGGGACCGCAGAGGTAGACAGCCAAGGCTGTTTGCTCCTCAGTGCCTCTTTCAGCTTTGTCTTGTGCTCATCCAACGGCCACCTGGCAGTTGAGAAGGACCCACAAGTCCAGAGTCTACCCTACTTCCAAGACACGGGTGCGAAGAAAGCATGGATCTTTAAACCCTGTGTCAAATCCAAATGGAGCAAACAGCATCCCGGACTGACCGCAGCCGCTCTCCTGGGTGGGGATTAGAGGTGAACATTATGGCAGAGGCAGCCTTCCCCCAAACCCCCAGCAAGAAAAACAGACAGTGAAACTTGCTGAGCATCAAGGACAGATAGTATCCAAACCATTAAGTGGGCAGGTAATACGATGTTCAAACATAACTGGATTTCTTAGCTTCAATCTCTGAGATCTCTCTGGGGAAGAAGAAGAAAAAAAAGAATGCCTGTGTGTTTTTTCCTTATCTGTCCCCAAGTCTGGGCTGTCAGAGTTAGCAGCAGAGCTCCGCAGCCTGGAATATGTTCTCCTTTGTGTTCTTTCTGTGAAGAAAATTACAACGTGAAAAGGAAGGGGGTGGAGAGGAACATTACATTCTAAACAGTCTCAGGGAGATAATTGCAAAGTCTCCTTGGCGCTCTCCTCCTTCCCCCTCCCTTCCTGCCTTCTCCAACTGCTCTTCTGCCTCTAGGCCCTGGCACTAGGCCTGCCTCACAACTATGACTGTGGAGGGACCAGGATGCTGGGTCAGCTGGGGCTTCCCCACGGTGAGCAGCCAGCTGCTTTCATCTTCCCTGGGCAGCGCGACATCCACACACAGCTGCCAACGAGAGTCACTCAGACGTTGTTCTGGAGCCATAGGGAGTTCTGTTCTTTTCCTGGCTTGTTTGGGTTATTCGTTCTCTGCAGGGCATGGTTTGATTCCGGTGTGAATATTTCAGGATTCCCACGTACACGTTGGTCACAGCAGATCAGTTCTCCTGCCCAAGCATCTGGAGTCCCCATTTCATGTAGGACTCTTAACCATCGCAGGGGGTGTTCCAGTCTTGATGGCCACGTTAGGGGTGGGACACTGCAACTTTGTGAGTTCAAGTCCTGTGTTAGTTTGTTTTCTGTTACTACGATAAGCACCATAACCAAAATCAACTTAGGGGAGGAAAGGGTTTGTCTAATCTTACAGTTTACAGTCCATAAAGACCATAGAGAAAGGAAGTCAAGGCAGTCACTCAAGGCAGGAACCTGAAAGTAAGAATTGAAATGCAGACTAAGCGCAGACTAGAGAGCAATAATGCTTACAGGCTTTCTCCTCAAGCCAGTAAGTTAATGATCCTTACAAGCTTGTCCAGACCACATGCCCAGAGGTGGCACTGCTCACAGTGGGTTGGGTCCTCCCACACCAATCATTAATCAAGAAAATGCCCCATAGACTTGCCTCATCTTGTGAAAGCATTTTCTCAATTGAAGTCCTCTTCCCAGGGGATTCTACTTTGTGTCAAGTGAACAACAAACTTCCCAGCACAGGCTCCACACTCTGTTTCCCAAGCTGCCCAGTGACAGAGCCAATTTCTGCACTGGTGCACCTGTCTGCTAGAGTTAGTAAAAGGCAGTAGGGATTTCAACGTTTCTGGATACTTCAAAAAAGAGAGAATTCTTGCCTCAGGTGTTCCAGAAAGAAAAGGGGAGGAGTGGGGAATAAGGGAAGGGAAGGGAAGAAGTAAACAGAATAAAAGGTTTGGGGTGGTGGCTTAGCCACTGTAAGCATGAGAACCTGACTTCAATCTCCACTCTTCAGGTAAGAAGCTGGGCATGCTGGCTCACGCTTGTCATCACAAGTGCCTCCTTGGGCCTCACTGGCTGGCCAGCGTAACCTAACCAGTGACTTTTCTAGTCCAAGTGAGAGATTTTGTCTTAAAAATACAAGGTGAACAGTTCTTAAAGACTGATATTCAAGGTGGACTTCGGCTTCCATATGAACACACACAGACATGCATAGACACGCAGAAACACACACACCTAAAAGAAGAAAATGACAATATTTTCTTTACAGAGTTTTAGTGTACCTGCTGGGTTTATTGGGTCTGTGTCCCCATTCACTATAAGCTGAGGCTTGCAGACATTAAGCCAGCAGACATCTGCAGGTTAGGTCTCTTTCCTCCCTCCACACCAGCACTTCTCTGGGTTAGTCCCTGGACCAGCAATGTCAGCATCACTTGGGAACATGTTAGCAATGCAAGTCCAGGATTCCATTCCAGAGCTATTGAAATCTGAGCTCTGACATTGTGACCCAGCACGCTAGGCTGGCCTTGAACTCTCAGTCCTCTCAGATCAACCTCCTGAGTGCTCGGAGTACAGGTGTATGTCACCATCTGTGGCATCTCTTGGTGATTTAATGTGTCCAAAGGGTAAGAGCCGCTGCTCTGACGTAGTTTGTAATGAGCAGTTAATAACAAAATCCGTCGTGAGTTGGTCCACTTTAAACATTTATTGCTCTAATGAGAGACCTTCTGAAAGCAATTCTATCTTGACCTTGGACAAATTGATTGGAAAAAGGGAGATGCCAGCAAACTCATGGAAATCTAATCAGCCATGCAAGGTGTGATATGCTGGCATTTGGTGCCTGGCACAAAGCAGCGGGCTTCTGCTTTAAGTACAAAGGTGTGACTGGGAAAGGAGTTACCAAATCTTGCTTCCTTCTCTTACTGTTTCCTGCTGGGGCGAAGAAGGAGGGGTCCTTTTCAGCTGTCAGGAATAGTGAGTTAGCCATGCTGGAGATACCCTTGTCCAAAGGTCACCCTTGTCCAAAGGTCACCTTTGTCCAAATGAGAAGCAGCATGTTTCCTCATAGGCACAGCGACTTAGCAACAGACACCAGTACACAATGTGAATGGGATAGGCTGTCCGTGAATATCTGTCATTGCCAGTACGTATAGGATCTGACTATGAGGCAACTTTAGGTTGCACTGGTTGTCGTATAAATCCCAGTGGAAAAATTCAAAGATTGACCTTAGAGTAAATTTTCTTTTGCGCTTTTTTGTTTGTTTTGATTTTGATTTTTGCTGCGGTGTTTTGTTTAGGTCTTCAAGATTCTTGTGCAGGAAAATGAGAATCCTTTAAAAGCACTTCTTGGGACCGGGGAGATGATTCAGTGGGGAAAACACTTGTGTAATTATAAATATTAGAGTTGGAATCCCCAGCACCTATATAAAAATTGAGCACCATATCCTGTGTCTGCAATCCCAGTCCTCACGTGGCAAGATAACCATCTATAGGAAACCTGTGAGCCAGCCCCACTGACATATGCAGCAATGAGCAAGAGTGACCCATCTCAAACAAGACTCAAGTTGATGACCAATCCTGAAGATACCTGACCTTGTCAGGTGTGCTATGGTATGCACGCGTGTACACACACACACACTTTAAAGTACATATTTTTTTCACTCCCAAAACACACAACAGCAGACTATCTCCAGCAAGTCAGCTAATCTAGTCTGAAACAGCTTGTTGCAGCTCCGTCACTCTAGGTCCCATAGCTGAGTCTGCTGAGAGGAATGATTCCCTTCCTGACATCCCTTTTCCCTCACGGGTATATGTCTCCCAGCTGTGATTTCTTCCCAGCAACTTCACTGTCAGGCGGTCCCTGGGTTTTGCACCCTTTTCTGGCCTTCACTCTATTACTTCCGTTCATCACCATTCCTGCTTCTCCCTCCAGAATGCATCTCTTTGCCAGGTGCTCAAAATAGTAGTGAATTTCAAACCCTTTGCATTGGGTGGTCATCCTAGACCCCACTGCCTTCCCAGTGCCACAGCGCTGAGCCATCTTGGCATGAGGAAGGGAGGTTATAGTGTGAAGAAAGAAGAGAGGGGAACGTTACATGTGCAATAATATGTGAGAATTTGTTGGAAAGAAGAGGGTCAGGTCGTGCATTTACAATTGCATTTTATTGTTAGCATCAGCTGTCCTACCATAAGGATAAGAACTAGACAAGAGGTGAAGGCAAAACTGAGAGTATCAGTTAGAGAGTAGACTAGCCAAGTAAAGCTGGTAGCAGTGGAAATGAAAGACACGTAAGGACCTGAAAGGAACTATGAGAAACGCAATAAATTATTTCAATGTGTTCTCGTTGCACACATGTTTATATAACTGCCAGGGTGCTCTTGGGAACTCTGCCTAATCCTAAAGAGAAAGTGTGGACTAAATGTTGGTAAACCAAGCACCACCCAGCCCACCTTCAGTGACCCAGCCCCACCAGCCACCAAATGAGATACATTTCCACTGTTACCAGGAGTTGCATAGTCTCCCTAGGCACAAACGCTATACCCATTTATAAAGGCTGTGTTTTCACAGCATGCTCTCTTTCTCCTCCACCCTTGCTCAGAGGTAGCCTTTGTATATCCCTCCGCACTAAATCTCTCACGTGAAGTTAGTTGCATGATGTGATTTTGCGGCATTCCTTAACCCCAATCCACCAAGGTACCTAACACTAAACACCTAATGTCTACCTTCATGTTGCAGTTAGACTAAAAAGAAAGGGTGGTTTGAGCATTTCGAAGAAACCAATCCAGCCTGAGCCAGGTTAGAATGAGATGGGGGAGGAAGACGAACTCAGCGAGGTCACAGGGAAAGAACTGGTCTCCAAGTACGGTTCTGACGAACAACCAGAGCACCAGGGGCACCTTGTTAAGAAGCCACATTCGAAGAGCAGCTTCTGCTGGATGCCAGTTGGGGTGGAAGGCGTGGATGTGTAGAAGTAGTAATCTGAGTTCACAACTCCCAGAGGGAACAATGTTCTGGCACAGCTGCAGTTCGGAAACTACCATCGCTCCCCCAAGAAGTAGAGTAGTAACTTCCCCCAGCTGGGGCTGGTTTAGAAAAGTTTAAAACAGGAGGAAGTGACAGGAAGCGGAGGTCCACAGAAAGACAAGAAAAGCAGGCAGGAACATTCCAGGAATTCCACGTGTTTGTGCTCTTAAGTCACAAGACGATACCTCCAAACCTCCTGTTTCCTCAGTAGATTTGGAACTAAATCCAAGGAAATGATATATGTACAGAGGTATCGGGGTATTAACTTCTTCTCCATTTTCTCCCCAGCCCATTTATTTTGGCAGTACTGGGAGCTGAGCCTAGGGCCTTCTGCATGCTAGGCAACCACTCCGCCTCTTTGAATTACCCAGAGGTTCACGCACAGTTCTTGGTTCAGAAAGAGAGAGAAATGAGGAAGCAATTAGCGGAGCAAGGTGCTCGATACAGAGAGCCAGGTGCAACCCCGTGCCACCTTCTGAGTGACAAAATGCCACCAAACACGCATGTACTGAACACTAGAGACAGGCGTGAGCAACTATCTGCAGCAGGTTGACTCTCAGGGGGAGAGTTCAGGGGTTGAGAATGGTGAGGACCAGAGATCTTTTGATGGATGCAACTTCATCGTCTTTCATCTTTGTGCAATATGCTTTGGGTTAGTAATTCAAAGAAATGGACACAACGTGTTCACAATACATGCAAAAATAGAGACAACTCCCTTCTCACAGGCTGAACCTTCTGACCTCCTGGGGCATCATCAGGGCGGAGGGTGGGGGAGTGACAGGGAGAGGCGCTCCATGTGGTGCTGTCATTACCATTTTCAGTACCTATTTTTTTTTTCTAACAGGATGTGCTGTGTGGGTCAAAGGCCCGAGCCAGAAGTGAGAAAAGCTGCTCTCTAAAGTACAACCTCTGAGTTCCTGGAATTTAGAAAATGGTCACTGAAGAGGAAGGTCAAAGTTAGGTACAAAAGATGGAGGAGGGACCTTAGCAACCACTGTGGTTGTAAGGGGGTTCACTGTGGCCCCATTCATTAAAGAACAATTGGTGGTTTCGGGTAGCTGAGTGAGAGCAGAAGAGAAGCCAGACAGACTTAGAAGGGGAAATACTGGCCTATGCCTCCATCCAAAAAAGGTAAAAACGATATATATGTGCAAAGAAAGTTGCCTCAGTAAAGAGCAGCCTCACTAAAGACTTCCTCCCTGTTTCTTGTCTGCTTCAACTTCCCCAAGGCCTAGGAAGGAAAGCCACCTGCAGCAGTTATAAGGTGTGGACTAGATGCCAGTGTCTCTCTGCTAACACCTTTTATTGCAACCAATAATATCTTTTTGTAAAGACAAAACTCATGCAGGAAGACAGACCTTTCTCAAAGAGGAAACTGAGGTACAAAGGAGCAAAGCAACTTGTGTGAAGTTGTGATGATGAAGTCAGGATCTGAGTCTTATTCCTTCCATGCTCCACAGTCTCTTCTGTACTGATTTTGTGCTATGCTGAGCTAAGCAGAGACCCGTCTTCAAGTTTCAAAATCATTCCCACTTGTGCTGAGCAGATCCCCAGGCCCAACCCCTTGATCTGAAATCCACAATGAAAGGCAGGAAAACAATTTTTGTTGTTTTCCTAAGAAGACAATTCACCAAGGAAACCACTGAAGACACAGTAAGGAGTCCCAGGATTTATCTGCTTAGGTAGCCACAGTTTGCATTTACTTCTGTAGAAATACTAGTTTATCAACTCCATGTAGTCGATGGCAATCTCAAGTCCATCCATCACAGGAGCTTTCTGTTTGGACATTGCCCAATAGCCAGGCCCACACACTTCCCCACTCCAAGAAAGCTGTCAAGATAAAAAGCTTATTTGAAAAGGGATATGACCTTCTCTGGAGTTTCAAAAAAAAAAAACTTGCAGAAGGCTTTAAGGTGAAAGGCACCTTAACTCAAAGAAGAAACGGCGACTGAGGATTGTTTGGTTGAATCATTCAGTGTGTTTATGATATGACTAATAGAGAGCTACTATCTTTATATGACTTAGAGCCAGCAAAGGGACCAACACTTGTGAGTGTAAGGCTGAGAGACCGACCACAATTCAGATGCCTTAGCTGACATGAGGGCCATACAGAGGACAGGTCCTAGGTCTTCCTTGGATTGGCTAGGGGTGGGGGTGGGGGGAGAATTGTGAGAATGTGCCTAGTACAGTGTAGAGGGTACATCCCAGGCTGAAGAGCGACAGAAAGAACAGTTTTCAAACCCTCAATATTCTTTCTGTATAGAGTACTCATAGAGTTGAAATTTGTCTCAAACCGCTACCCACTGATTTGCAATATGATTTTAGATGTCTCATTACCAACTTGCTATATAATTTTCAGATGTTTTATGTTTCTTCCAGATTTGAAGTTTCAAATGTAATGCATATACACTGTAGAGGAGAAGAGGAGGAGGAAAAGGGAGAGGACAGAGGAGGAGGAAGAAGAACAGGGAAAGAGATAATTTTCTCTCCATGTAAAGCAAGAAGGGATGCCAGTCACCATAGGTCAGATACAAACTGGATTTATCATAAACTGCTAGATGTCTACCCCTAAGAACACATGTGTTTGGCTCATAGTCCACAAAATATTTTTAGGTTAGCTGATGACAGCATCCATCATGCCTAAAGTTTTTCTTGTGATCTGTTTTCAGGATCTTAAGAAAAGAAAGAAAATTGAAAAGGTCTAGGGAACCAAGGGCAGCCAGTCCTGGTGGTATACATTGCTAGGATGCTGAGAGAGTCGACTGATGGAGCTGCCACTTGGCCAGAACTGTTTCTTACACCTAGACTCCTTGCAAGTTCCTTCATTTATTAACTAGACCCACTTCCAATGCCAATCCTTCCTACCTTCCTCCTCTAATCTACTGAGACAAGACAAAGCCCTATCTGTGTTTGTCAACATCACATGCTTCCTTCACTGTATTCTTCCTCATTTGGAGCTGAAGCCATTTTCTTTTAAATATCTCTTCCTAGGCCTGCGTGGTCATCAAGATGGCTATCACGTGTCTTATTGAACCCACTGACTTTTAGAGACCAGAACACGGATGACCCTAATGTCTAGTCTATGTCAGGGGACATGGAGAAGGAAATGTTAAATATGAAGAATGAACACATGAATGGGAAACGACGGAATGAAAAGTGAGGACTATAGCAATGGGCTATTGACTCAGAATAGTCAGGAAGACCAGGTCTCCATAGCCCGAAAACATCCCATCAGGATTCTACTATCATTTGCATGAATATAAAGGAAGACAGGGGTCGATCCAGAAAAATAAACACTTGAGTACTCACTGAAACTTCTCTTGGTACATAACTCCTGCTAGAATTTTGAAAAGTTGAAAGAGATTGTTGAAACAAAAATTTTCCTTGGAGATCAAAATACATAATCCATCTATACCTCTAATATCTAGCCAAGGGTGATTATAACAGATGACATTTTAAAGATACATGTCTTGGTTACTTCTCTATTGCTGTGATAAGACACTGTGAGTAAGGCAACTTATAAAAGAAAACATTTGATTTGGGGCTTCAAGTTCTAGGGTGTTAGAGTCAATGACCATCATGGTATAGGATAGACAGCAGACAGATAGCCATGGCACCGGAGCAGTAGCAAAGAGCTCACATCTTGAGACACACTCATGAGACAAAGAGACACTATAAATGGCAGGAGTCTTTGAAACCTCAAAACTCACCCCCAGTAATACACTTCCACTAGTACGGTTACAACGTGTATTCCTTCCCAAATAGTTCCACCAACTGAGGATGAAGTATTCAAATATATGAGCCAATGGGAGTCATTCTTATTTAGACCATTACAGCATGAAAATATTTTTATAATATGAAAAAATAGAAGACAAACAAGTATTTGATAAGGGAAGGGACAGGCTGAGGGATGGTGGAAGAACTGAGATTGGCCTTCCTGAGTCACAGACCCAAGTGAGAAAGTCAAAGAAAGTGATGGTGTGGGTCACAATAATGATGACAAAGGCAATGGGGTGATGGTGGTGGCAGTAGAGTTGCTAACATTTTGGGCATCTCAATATCAGCCAAAGACTGTACTTGTGTGGTCTCACTTATTCTTCATAGCAATCTTAGTAGTGGGCATTATTCTGATTCCTCACTTACAGGTGAAGAATATAAAGTCAAAAAGTTAAATCATTTATTCAGGATCCCTTAGCTAGCCAATATCAAGGCCATGAGTTAACCCCAGCTTGGGATCCAAAGCTTAGCAAACCCCTGCTGTTCTGCCATCTACTTTCCCCCTTCCTCTATCTTGAAATAAAAGTAGCCTGGAGGGCTTACTAAGGAAAAGGAAATTGTATCAAACCTGACTCACTGAAAGAAGTTCAAAATAAATCTAACTGCCCATACTAATTCAGTGGGGTCTTGGGGTGCGTGTTTTAAAAGAGAACTTGGTTTCAGGAAAGATCAGTTTAGATGTACAAATATTAATCCATGTTTCAAGCGTCACCTCTGAGAACTCTCACTATTCATTGCACAGGCTCTGTCTTGGGTTCTTTTGTAATAAAATACTCTGACAAAGGCAACTTGAGGGAGAAAGGGTTTGTTTTAGCACACAGTTTCAGGTTTGCAGTCTATTGTTGCGGGTTAAGTAACAGTAACATGAACGTGGAGCAGATAGTCTCATTATATCCAGTCAGAAGAAAATAATGACTATATCCATGCCTGCTCAGCTCACTTTCCCCATTCCTACACAGCACAGGATCTGCTGCCTAGGGAATGGTGCTACCCACATTGGTTGGGTATTCCCACCTCAGTTTATGCAACACAGTGAACTCTTCACAGTTCTTGGAGACTCGTTCCCAATGAATTTTAGATCTTGTCAGGTTGATAATTCATAGTTAACCACCAACCGCCTTAGACCCCTCCAGGTCTGTAGACTGTTGCTCTGTTTCTAAAAGCAGCCTTCAAAACCCATTGCCAACCGGAGGTCGCAGTGTCTGCTTTCAGGACATAATCATGTGTTGGGAGCTGTGAACCCCCAGATCCTGAATTTCTTGTAAACAACTTCTTTTCCCCTGATCTGAGTGTCTACAGCTGCTCTGACTGAGCACGAGACCCTCAGGAGTTCCTGATGGCAGGGGAATGGTTTCTGGTGCGGTTGGCTGGGGCGTGGCTATCCCTACATAAGCTGCCCCTGGACACAATAAAGGGGGCATTCTTGGGACATTCCTGGGGCATTCCTGTTTTAAGGATGACCCGTGTCTCTGTCTGTGAGTCTTTGTGTGTTTCAATTTCCAGGCCCTTGCCCGATTCACGAACTATATGGTAGCGCAAAGAGCGCCGACGGGCGTGGTGCGCTCCAATCATGAAATCCACTGACACTAAGCAAGATGCCTGACCTATTTCATGCGATTTAATCTCTATGTTTTTCACTGTCAACTCTTTAGGAGCGGAAAATAGAGCCATTAACTCCCATTTACCCCAAATGAGGGAAGAAAATGGCATTGCTAATTTTATAACCTGATGCATCAGTAGCACCCTACAGCTAATAGAAGATGGATTTCCAGATTTCTAAGATGTGTACTGTATCATGGTGCAGTACATGTCACCTTGCATAAACCAAGGATGCCTTACAGTTTACAGAGTACTCTGCTGACCATTGCTACATACAATAAAACATGGTGAGAGGAAGAGTAGCCCTGTCTACACTGGAGATAGAAATGCTCGGAGCAGTTTAATTATATGTTCAAGGTTTCATAGTAAATAGGGAAAGGAATTAGAATTTGAGCTACTTCCTTATTCTTCACTCTCTGAGCTTATTATATGTTTACTGGCCTATCTTGCACTTGTAGTAACATTTCTTTTCTAACCAAGTTATAAATAGGCATAAAGACTTTTGGCTGCTCATTAGCAAGCTTCACAGAAATGCAGTTGGTAAACTGTCAGTATTTATTATACAACATACAAAATAACAGGATCACAATTTCAAGGGTTATGTCCTATTAATGCTTTGGTTAGTTTTGCTTTGTTTTGTTTCATTTTGTTTTACCAGAAGCACAAATCTGATAGATTCAGAGACAAATGTGTTGCTACTCTGTTTGAATAAGGATGTGTTTGGGGGCATCCTGAGCCATGAGGTCACACTGTTCCAATTAGTCACTCTGCCAAGTCAAATTAAACCAAGCGCATAGACGTGAGATGAAACTATTCCTGGTCAGAATCTATTGTGTTCTTGCCCATAGAACAATATCATCAGCTACTGTCAGGAGTTGTCTTTTTGTGAGCAATAAGAGCATCACTAAATGTCCTCCTGCTAAGAAAATGAGAGCCTTTCATAGGTCAGCCTCAGCTGCAGGCTGCAGTCAGGAATAGTTGGTGCCTGACGCCCCTGAAAGAGATTAAAGAATAGACCAAAGACTTGACCCCAGTCTACCAGAGAGTCCCCAGCTTATTGACACCAGAAAAAGCTCTCATGGAGTCAAAACACAAGGCTATTTGTTCAAGGATAGCTGGCTATCTGTCATCCTTGTTGAGCACTGATTAATTCTTCCATGAACCATACTTATTACTATAAAGCCCAAATCAGTAAATATGGATGAGGGGAAGTGGCCATAGGAAATTAGACAGTTGTGGTTTGGAAATCTTAATGTTTCTGGCGATAGGGGCACACGCTCAATGATAGAACACTTGACTAACTAGCATATACAAGCTCCTGGGTACTATCCCCACCACTGCACAAGTGAACAAAATAACCCAAACCTCACTTTTTATAGCTGTATAACTTTAGATAAGATGGTTAACATCCCCTATCTTTAGTTTCTTCTTTTGTACCATGAAAGATCACAATTAAATGGTCATCTAAGAAAGGACCCATACCTATTAAGAGCTTAACCATGTGGAGGTAAATATCTTAGAACACACACACACATTTCAGATAGCTGAAAATCACCTCTAATAATCTAACAATTGTCCAGGGGCACCAGCACTTCCATTTTGTATGTATAACCTGCCTCAATATGTGTTTATACAAATACAAGATATGTATATGTATATGTATATGTATATGTATATATATAGTAGTTGGTGTCTATGTAAAATACTACTTTAAAGTGTTCTAATTATATGTGAGACTATGCAGTTGAATTTACATAGGTAAAATAAACATATCGGAAAATTCCACCCAGAGTAGAAGTTTAGCGTTTATGATGTTACTATCCTCAAGGTGGCAGATGTAAAATGATGATAATGATGATGATGATGATTTTTCTATCCATTTCTCTCTTCTAAATACTTGTGATGATTAGTTTAACTGTCATTTTGACACAACCTAGAGTCACGCAGGAAGAGAGACTCAATCTAGATCAGGTTACCCTGTGGACATATCTGTGGGGGATTGTCTTGATTGCTTTAACTGTTGTGGGAGGATATAGCCTGAAAGTAGGCAGCCCCACTCTCTAGCTCAGGAGCCCGGATTTATAGAAGTAAAGAAAAGTATCTGTGAACTAAGCATGCATGCATTTATTCCTCTCTTCTGTTGAGTGTGAATGTGATGCGATTAGCAATTCAAGCTCTTGCATCTCTGACTTCCCCACGATGACAGACTATAACCTGGAGCTGTGAACTGAAATGAACACTTTCTCTCCCAAGTTGTGTTTGTCAGGATGTTTGATCACAGCAACAGAAATAAAAATAGGACAGTGTTGCCCCACATTTAATCTTCACTGAAACTCCAGTGTATACCTTTTACAATCCATGTTTTACAGGGAAGGAAACAAAGAGATTGGGATGGGGGCAGCCTAAAGAAGAACATACAGTGGATTCAGCAGGGTCTGACTCCGGGCGGTAATGAAGGCCTAGTTTATAGATGAACTAAATATAATAGTAATACTGTCTAAATGTTTTAATATGAGAATCTTGAAGAATAAATATGGAAGGTGGATGACGGACTGAGATAACACTTTCTCATCTCAAGAGGATAAAGAGTCAGAGAGGCTCTGTGTATAGCTTGGCTTGTAAGGGAAAGGTTGTTCACGGTGGGATCAGGAGTTCAGGAAGGATGTCTGAAATTGAAACCCAATTGCATCCTAAAACATGGAGAGGTAGGTATACCTAATCAAATGTTCAGAAAATGGAAAAAAAAACAAATCTGTGCTGACTGTATTTTATACATTTAAAATATGTGAGCGGCTGACAGTGTTTTGTGGCTATGTAACAAAGTTCTGCTGTGGTTACCCTGGAAAAGGAAAGAAGTAACAAAAATAAGCCATGACAATATTGTGCCACTCTCAGAAGTGATACTTCCTGGAATTTGACAAGGATTTCAAGAATCCACTGAGGACTCCTAAACTATGGAGCACAACGATCTTCAAGGAGCACCAGCCCAGGCCTAGCCCAATATGCTACCCCCATCAAACCAGCTGGACTGCCCCTACACTAGAAACAGCTAAAACGGTCCTGCACAGGTCATTTTTACCCAGGAAACAAATCACTGAACAAATGTGTCTGCTTTCAAGATGAATCTGCCCTTTCCAGCCCCTTGAAGACTAATGAGAAAGTCCATCATGGAAGAGTTGCGCCTGGTTTGTATTTGGAACTCCTAGTCAATTGGGTCTCCTATAGGACACCTTTTCAGAGTCTCTTCCCTTACACTTCCTTCTTTCCAGGATCAGTTCATTCCCAAACAGAACTTTTATGTGCGCTCTGTTGCCAGCGATTTCAAACCTTCCTACAAGGCATCCTTGATCTTTCCTGTCCAGAGCTTCCTTTAGTAGGAAAGGCTTTTTTCCCCCTGTAGCATGCTCTCTGTGTATTCACTCCCTTTGAAACAGGTTCAGTAATATCAAACAACCATGGCTTGCAAAGCTTACAATCAGTCTTGAACACACAGGGCTTCTCTTTTCTTTGAAGGACTTGAAGCTAAGTCAAGGTTGGAGTGTGCTGGATGGGGACACAGACTGGTGAACTAGTGTTCTGTAACTCTGCCTTCTTAGACATTACAGGTGACAGGGATGGGCAGAGGGAGGTGGGATGGGTAATAAGAACCAGGGGAGGATGCCAGGACAAAGAGCATCAATTAGCAGAAGCTCAGAGACCTTCCTGGATTCCAGGAAATTGAGTTGCGGATATTGGTAATATGGAAGAGAAGGCAGCAGAGATTGCAGATAAAAGGCATTCTTGGGCTAGTGCAGCCTTTTAATACTAGCTGCAAAGCCGAGTTTTTGTAAAGCACTAAATTCGGGGACTGGAGTGATGTCTTGGCAGTTAAGAGCACCTGCTGCTCTTTCAGAGGATCAAGATATAGTTCCCAACACCCTATAACAAGAAGTAACATCACTCCCAGAGGATGCAACCTACTCTGTGAGCCCCAAGCTCACGTGTGGTGTGCATGCATGCATGCAAGCAAACACTCATACACATAAAATAAAAGCAAATGTTTAAAACATAAACTCAGTATATTATTTTGTTTTCTGTATGTTCAAATGGTTAAAAAAGTTTTACAGATAAGTGTATAGACCAAAATATTCATTATTGAAAAACTGAAAGTTTTATTATTTTCTCCAGGAGAAAACATAATACAAAGTTTAGCCCTACCCTGTCATAATTTCTTCATTGCTTCTATAGATAGAAATTGCAGGTTTATGACCTCATTCATGACCTTTCTGGTACTCTCCATCTTCTTCTTTTCTTTCTCTTTAGCAAACCATTCCTCACTCCAGGGTCCAAATTATTCCCTTATTGAGCATTCATGGCGTATTTTGTACACTGGTGGAATAATTAGAAACGTACACAGAAAAATTCCATAGACAGGGCTGAAAGTCCAGTAACACCACCCACCAAACTTCTGTCATAGAGTAATTGCTAAGATCTTGCAATTTGGCTTCCTGATCTCTGAAAACACATCCTGGATCCTGACTCACTTCCCGTTAGGAAGCAGGTGCTCAGTAAAAAAGCACTGCTGTTCTGGTTGTGATGTCTTGGGATTTGGGGGTTCATCTTGCACCTGATCACATTGCTTCATTTTGTACTCTGGGCTCTGATTCTCCCAAGAATCTGAACTTTGTCACCCAAATAGTCTTTGCTGGTAAACACTGTATTTGTGCCTATAGGTATCTCCAAGCCATCCTTTTCTATCCTTATGATGTCCACATCTAGCTAGATGTTTTCTTGGAGGGGCTTGGACCATGATCCAGTGGGTGAGAGCTTTTATATTGTAAACATGAAAACTTCAGTTTTGGTACTCAGCAAGCATGGTAAAATCTGGCCTGGCTAGGAGTGCTTGTGACCTCAAAACTGTGGGTGGATCCAAGACCTTGTTAGCTAGCCAGCCCAAGCAAAATGGGCACCTTTTGTGTCAGTTAACAGACACTGTCTGTAGTGGTTTGAAACAAAATGGCCCCCAAAGGGAGTGGCACTATTAGGAGGTGTGGCCTTGTTGGAGTAGGTGTGGCCTTGTTGGAGGAAGTGTGTCACTGTGGAGGCGGGCTTTGAGGTCTTCTGCTTAAGCTTCACTTGGTGACCCAGTCGGCTTCCTGTTGCCTGCAAGGCGTAGGACTCTCAGCTACTCCTTCAACATGTCTGCCTGCATGATGCCATGCTCCCCACCCTGATTTAATGGACTGACCTCTGAAACTATAAATGAGCCCCCTCAATTAAATGTTTTCCTTATAAGAGTTGCTGTGGTCATAGTGTCTCTTCACAGCAAACTCTCACTAAGACAGGGTCTCACATTAACAAGACGAAGAATAACATATAAGACACCCAACACCATTCTTAGTCCTTAGTATGCTTGTATATTGGCTGTGCATACCGACACACTCATGGACATGCATCACACATATATGCACCCATACACACAAGAAACATTAATACACACATACCACACATGCATATGCACACATGCAATACACACTCAGTATATACACATGCACCTAGGAAAACATGAATATATACACATGCAAGCACATTCACCTCATACATGTATGTACAATACATGTACATCATACATGTACACGTACCACACACACAAACACACGTACATAACAGACTTACACATGCATACACATCACATACACCCGTGCATACACTCAACACACACAGCACACAGGCACACACTCACACCACACACAAACTTCCACACATATCACCACACACATGTGCACAAACATGCACACAAATGCACGCACAGGTTTTCAACTTTCCTCCTTATTTTCATGCATAGTTCTCTATCCAAAAGCTCTTAGAGTTTTCCCTAGACTTTGTATCTCCTGACCAATTCCAAGGCCCTTTTCAATCTCTTCCTCTTCTGACCTCTGATAGCACTAGTAACTTCTCTTTGAAAGTTCATTCTGTGCAGGGGTAAAGATAAGCACATAACATAGTGTTCTCTAATCTCCATGAAAATCCTCCAAGTGTTGCCTCTAATTCTGATCTGTAGATGAGGAAGCAGAGCAGGGCTGAGAAAACTAGTCATGATCAAAGTCATTCTCCATGTCATAATGTCAGAGTTCAAACCCAGGTCTGTTTCAGCACCAAAACTCTTTCTAGTATATTTTATGCTATCTTAATTTCATTTTGCCATACACTGTCCAATTAATCTTGCTAAATCATAGATATGCTCAAAACCTATAGGGGGTATTTTAATTTGAAAGGAAAAAACATGAACACCTTGGCCTGAATTTTATATATATGTTTATATACACATATATATGTATGTATGTGTATATGAATGAATCATCATTATGGTGCCATTAGAATTCTTTGAGTTGCCTTATTGTAATATAGATTTATGTTTGATCATGTTTATTAAAAGTCATAGATCGCTTTTTGCAAGGCAAAACTTTGTTGTGTCAAAAATGTCAAAAATATATACCATTTTAAACTAGGAAGACCAGACCTTGATCATAATCTATATCAAGTAATTCACTATTGTCAAGCTCTTGTTGACCTGTCTGTAGGGCAGAACAAGTTAGTATATCACCTAACCAAAGAAAGAAAAAGGAAACATTTAAGGACAGGCCAAACGATAAATTGAAACTCTGTCATTCTTTCTAGACGGAATATTGTTTGGGTTCTTTGTTCATATGGCGGCAACTTTTACCTTTCCAGAATATGGAGACACTAATCTTCTGAGGTGAGCCTTTTTTCATCCAGGCTCATGAAGAAAAAAGGGGAAATCAAGGATTTTTTTATAATGCTATTACCTTCAAAGTTGGGCTTTGAAAACTAAACTCAAGAAAGCGAAGAAAGCCACCACGAGTGAGCATCTACTCTGTGCCACGCGTTCTATAAATAACCCAGCTTTTTAAGTAAGCATCAGTATTCTCTTCTCATTAGAGAGATGGGAGGGTGTTTTCCCAAGCCCATACCACCGATGAGCAGGACATCACTGGTGAGATTCAAACTTGGCCCTGGATGATCCTAAAGCCTGCAGTCTTGTTTATAGTTTCTAAATGGAGTGTAAGGATGACAAAATTAAAACCAGGTATTACTGTAGTTAGACCAATGGATGCTTACAAACTTTTGTGACCAGTTTGCTTCTCTAAGCAGATTAAATATGCTCACTTCCAATACTGCTTACACTATTCATTACCCAGAATAGATTAATCAATTACAGCCAACTTACAACTAATTTAAACAATTAATATACTTTATTGGATTTATTGAAAGTGTTTCTCTCTTTTAGGAGACAATGTAAAGGTTAACTTCAGACTGGTTCGATTCTAATTGTAATAAATTATAAGAAATATTGGGTTAGTCAGATACCTAATGAGGTGTTCCCAAGGCTTTGACTCGGGTATCAACCTGCTAGATCCTAACATTTAGCTAGTGTCTGTACAAAAGGCAGGGAAATGCAAAAGAGTGTTGTTGGAAGTCAAGAGTTGTTAGTAGTTAGATAAAGAGACTAATGCTCAACAGAGTGACTCCATCAATTATACTCACTCCATAGGGTGGGATATTTTGCAGCCATTACACACCACCACATCTGTTTCTAAAATGTAAAACTGTTTTAAGTACTGGAGAGATAACTCATTGATTAAGAACATGGTCTGTTCTTCTAGAGGACCCAGGTTCAATTCCTAGCGCCCACATAGTGCTTAACAACTTTTGATGACTCTAGTCCCAGAGGATTCAATACCCTTTTCTAACTTCCTCAGGCATCGTGTGTACATGGAGCATAGACATACATGCAGTTAAAACATCTATACAAATAAATTTCAAAGATAAATAAAATCTCAAAAAATTTTTAAACATCTGTTAGTGTGTGCACATGTGAATGTACATGTATGGAAATGAGAGAAAACCTGTAGTTGTTTCTCTCCCTCCATCATGTGGGTTCTTAGATTTGAATGTCATATTTGGCAGCAAGTGCTTTAATTACTAAACTTTCTCCCTGGCTCTGAACTCTGTCATTTTTGCCTCCTTCCCTGGCTCCTACATTTCTGTCCAAAGAAGAGAGTTGGTTCTTCTTTCTTGTCTACTCCAATCCCCAGAGAGACCCCTTCTAGACTCATGGCATTTAGCACCATCTAACACTCAAAATCTTCCGATGTCTCTCTCTGGCTTTCTCTTTCACTCTACACTTGCCTGCAAATTCAGCAGTTGGTTTTGACTGACATTTTTACTCAAAATCTGAGAAACACTACAAGATGGTCTGTGTTTTAATTGTCGGTGTTAGCCCCTTCCCTCATTCCTTCCACAACTCAATCAATTTCTTCTTAAGTCTTCTGGCTTTGAGCCAGGTCTTCCGTCACTTAGTTCAGAAGCACATGGAGACAACTCTTTTTGTTTTACAGTATCTTGTGAAATTATAATATAATTGTATCATTTCTTCCCTTTTCCTCCTTCTAGTCTCTCCCATGCATTCTCTTGGTTTTGTTCCCTCTTTATATTCCATGTCAGGAAATACTGTCTCTCAGCCCTGATAATGTGAGTGACACTGACTCCCCCAAGCCCTGAGCTATTTTCGTGCTATCATCTAACCTGAGCTGCTATCTCTTATCTATGTATTTTTCTGAGACTGCCGCTGGCGGTTGTCCTGCATTTTAATCTGTCCCCCTACTTTCTGTCCTCAATAGGGAAAAGCAAACATGTGCTGCCTTCTCTCTCATCAGATCAAATCCCACATTATGACAGGAGACCATAATGTACCACGTGAGCACACACATACATATCTGCCTGCCCTTATATCCTTTCTGTCTCTCTAGCTACAGCCATGGTACACGGGCATCCTTACTTTAACCATGTCCATAGCCTTTTAGAGTGAGCCCCGGTCTCTGCATCTAAAAACAATGATAAAATTATGTGAAATGCTTTCTTCATCAAGTTTCTAAGTCACTTTAATCTACAAATAACAAAAGCCAGGAAATCCTAAAGCTAGCAGTGGGACAATATTGTAAGCTCCTACCAATGACAGAGAAGTGTCAGAATTTGTGTACTTCATCATTGAGACTGAAACTAAAAATTAGAAGTAGGGAATTCTAGTTGCAATGAGAACTGTAATGTTGCCAATGGTCTCTGAGAGCGACATTTAACCACTTAAATATTATGGTAATGACCCTGGAAAATAGTGACTGACATCAGAGTGTGGTCTTTTCAAACGCCAAGGAATAAAGCAGAGGTTGTGGGAGAGCAGCTTTTCTAATAGGTGGGTAATGATAGAAAACCACTACTGTCAGAAGCAAAGTGAAATAAGCATCAAAGCAAAACAGAACAGGATGCAGAGTCCAAAGTCCTTTACTGACAGACGATTCCTAATCAGTGAACCCACCCTCTCCTTCCTGCTAGAAAAAATCCAATTATAGAGGAGAAACATAAACATTTCCAACTTCTCCAAACTTACTACTTACTACTACCTGCATTTGATTTTATTTTTTTCCATTATTAAATACAATCCTTGCAGTCTTGGTTGAAGCAATAAGAGAAGAGAAAAAAATAAAATGTATGAGAATAGGAAAGGAGGAAGTCAAGTTATCCCTATTTATAGAAAATATAAATCCTATGAATAAGAGATTCTGAAATTTTCACTATATGCTCTTAGAACCAATAAACACATTCAAGAAAGTGGCAACCAACACCCAAACATCAGTAGTTTTTCCATATACTGTTAATGAACATACAAGAAAATAAATCAGGAGAATAATCCCACGCACAATAACTGCAAATGCTAAAAATGCCTAGGGATAAACCTTTACCAAGGAAGTGAAAGAGCCCCAGTAAAAAAATTTTTAAAATATCAAATAGAGAACTGGAAGATGATTTTTAAAATTCCAACATTTATAATTTGGCAAAATAATATTAAGAGAAAATTCTATTATCAGAGTTGATCTACAGATAAATTAAGTTCTTATCAAAAACTCTGATGCCATGCTGGGCAATGGTGGCACACGCCTTTAATCCCAGCACTCAGAGGCAGAAACAGATGCATCTCTGTGAGTTTGAAGCCAGTCTGATTTCTCAAGTGAGTTCCAGGACACAGGGAAATCCTGTCTAAAAAAAAAGACAAAAAACAAAACCCTCTGATGTCATTTCCTATATAAACAGTGTAAAGGAAACCCTAAGAATCATATGTAAGCAAAAATGACCCCAATAGTCAACAATCCTAAGAAAAATGAATAATTCTGGAAGTGTCATCATCCTTAACTTAAGGTTATGCCACAGAGCAATAGTAACAAAACCAACACAGCATTAGCACAAATATAAACATGCAAATCAATGGAATAGATTAAGAGAAACCGAAGTAAGCCCAACAGTGAAAGCCACCTTCTTTTTGACAAATATATATTGGAGAAAGGATAGTTTCCTCTACAAATGATGGTGGGGAAATTGGTTAGCCACATGGCCCCATGTAGAAGGACAAAATTAGATCTATAGATTATATACAAAAATCAACTAGATTAAAGACTTTAATATATACCCTGAAACTCTAAAAATGCTGGAGAAATACATCAGGAGAGTGCTTCAAGATGTAGGAATGAGCAAGGACTTTCTGGAAAGGATACCAAAAGCTCAGCAAATAACACCAAGCTGAGAAATTGGATTGTAAAAGGCAACAGTAAAGAGAGATTCCACCTAGTAGATTTGAGTAAAGAGAGATTCCACCTAGTAGGAGACATTTCTGCCTAATGTGCATCTGACTGAAGGTTAATGGCTCAAACATATAAAGAACTCAAGAACTAAGCATCTAATCTATAGATGAGCAAGTGTAAGGAGCAGACAGCTCTCAAAGGGTGCTGACATAAGAATGGTGAGGAAGTACATGAACACACTCAACACCCTTTGCCATCAGAGAAATCCAAATTAATCTACAGTGAGACTTCATCTTACTCCATCAAGAAATCAACTATGGGGGTAGATAGATTGCTCAGTGGTTAGGAGCATCGACTGTTCTTGCAGATAGGACTTGAGTTCACTTCTTAGCACCCAGATGGTAGTTTGCAACCATTATAAGTCCAGTTCTAGGGAATCTGATGCCCTCTGCCAACTTCCATGGGCACAACATGCATATGCACACTTACAGACAAACCACACATACAAACTAAACTAAATAAATCTTGTTTCAAAATATTTTAAAAGAAAAAAACTGCTGAAAAGGATATAGGGAAAATAGAGAAAAGAAAACTCTCACACTGCTGGTAGAAACACTCACTGGTCCAACACCATAGAAATCAGTATGGAGGTTGTCCACAAAGCTAAAAGTGGAACTACCATACAGCCCAGCTCTGAACACTTCTTAGTATATTTCTAAAATTCTACATCAACACGCCACAGAGATATGTGTTTATCTATGTTCCCTGCTGCACTATTCATGGTAATCAAGTTATACAGCCATCCTGGGTGTCTATCAACAGAAGAATCTATGCAGAAAATGTGGTCTCTACACACAATAAAGTTTTGTTCATCCACAATGAAGAATTATGTCATTTGCTGGAAGCTGGATTCAACCGAAGATATCTCATTAAGTGATCTAACCCAGACCCAGGAAGATAAATAATTCATGTTTCCTTTATCTATGAGCCATGGAATTCTCCATAGATAAGTAAGAGCACATGTCCATACAGATGGTATAGACATGGGTATAGATGTATACATGAGGATAAGGCCGAAGAGACTAGAAGAAGGAAGGTTAACAAGACGTCTAAGGGGGATTGGAAACTAAAGAAAGGAACTGGGAGCATGTGGCTATGGCTAAAGGACATTGGCTATGGCTAAAATACATCATACTTGAAGGAAAGGTCTTTATAAAGCCCAGACTGTCTACAATGAATACACACCAATACTAAATAAATATTGTGGCCGTCACTATTGTACTTAAAAAAGAAGGGGAAATATTCATTGAAATGCTAAAAGTTTGTACAGAAATAGCTTTATAAATGTGCTGTTATAATGAATATAATGAAAAAAATAAGCAGAAGAAAAAAGATGGAAAATAATCAACATGGTGAAGTAATTTTTACTAAACTCAGAAGATTAAAAATGTCTTGTTTTTTTTTCCTTTTTCTAAAGTTTCTGCCACATTATGTACATTTTGTGATGATTAGAAAGAGTACAGCACCCATAAGCTCAATAATTTGAATAATTGGTTCCCAGTTGGTGTCTTTCTTTGTGAGGCAGTGCAGCCTTCTTAGAAGAAGCACATCACTGGAGGTAGGCTTTGAGATCTCATAGCATGGCTCTAAGTCCATTTTATTCTCTTCTGCTTCCTGCTGTGGTTGAAGATGTGATCTCTCGGTTTCCTGAAACTGTCACTTGGTGCCATGCCTCCCCACTATGATGAGGCCTTATCCTTCTAGAACCATAAGCCATGTAAACCCTTACTTCTATAAGTTGCCTTGGTCTTTGTATGTTATTACAGCAACATAAAAGTAACTAATACATTTCTCAGAATAAAAATAAAGTGTATCTATGTACTAAATCTTCTAAATAATAAAAGTTAGCTTCACTTAGAAAAAAAGTTTTAACAAAAGCCTTGCCATTCCAGAGTACTCAAAGAATTTCCCAAATTGCAACTGAATGTATGCAATAGTTCCTAAGTCAGCATGCTCTACAAGGCTAGGAATGGAAAGTCCCAACTTCCAAATTCATAAAGAAGGTGTATGACTTCAGGCAGCTTGTTTGCAATAATACTTCAATCTTCTATCCATGTCGGAGTCTTGAAAACCTTTATATCCATGGGAGGAAGAAAGGGAAGGAAAAAAGAAAAATAAGGAATGTTTCACTCGTTGAGATTTTTTTTGTGAGCACTAAATATTGTAGCAAGTCAGCAGAAAGTTTGGTTTCAAACGCAAACTAAAGTGATCCAGCTTTATTCATTTAGCAAGTGCCAACTCAACACATTAGTCTCTGCTAGGTGATATAGAAAAACAACGAACAGGGCTTGGGCTCTGCTCTACAGAAGTGCTAGTAGAGAACTCTAGGAGGCTAGTGACTAGTATCATACGAGAGACTCCCTTTGGACAAACAGAAAAGACCATACTATAGAAATTCAGAAGAGTGTACAGGGATGTGGAAAGGGATTACTCCAATCACAGTAGAAATTAGTAGTAGTAGTATTTGCATGTGTGCTTGCAAGCTTGTGACATGCATAAAGGTGTGTTGTGACAAAGCACGCGGCTAAGGCAAGTTAGGGAAGCATTTATTTCATCTAAGGGGATATAGCCTATCCTGGTGGGAAAGGCGTGGCTAATAACGGTGTGAGACAACTGGTAACATTGTGTCTAAAATACAATAGAAAGGTAACTGTGAATGCCACTTCTCAGCTGGTTTCTTCTATTGTTCTTTTGGTTCAGCCTGAGAGCCCGATCTACAAAATGGTGCCCCCCACGTTCAGCAATCGGTCTTGTCACATCTGTTAAACCTCCCTGGAGACTCCCTCACAGACATACCCAAAGACGTGTCTCCTAGGGAGTTCTGAATTCAGTCATTCACAGTAAAGATTCGCCATCGTAGGAAGCTTCCTAGAACTGTTCATCACTGTTCATCTAGGCATTGACAAAGATTCAAAGCCCAGCCCACATTCCTAACTATGACAAGTCCTGTCTCCTACAGTGGCTACTGTGCTTATGACTCGAGGCAACACATATAAAAGGTATAGCTTATTTCCTTTCCCATAATAAATACTCGGTAAATGTTATCTACCTTTAGTAATAACAAGAGTTGTAACAGAAACGAAAGTAATAGCAAAAGCAGTAATGTAGCAGTAATAGGAGCAGCAACAGCAGAATGTAAAACAGTCCAGAGGGCAGAAACTATTATTAGTCTGAGCTTAAAAACAACCTAACAAAGAATGTAGAGTGAATTCTAGCTTTGGGGGTATGCTCTTCAGCTATCTAGCTTTTGTTCCAGAAGAAAGTACCAATACCCATCTATGAAACATCTTATGATCTAGAATGAAAACCCACTGTACTTAAATTGAATTGTTGAATTTCCAGTAACAGTGAGAGGCTTTAGAGAAAGGTCATGTTATAGGTGTAGTGCTGAAGGATTTGCTCATTAAATCCTCAATCCCCTTGGATGCACAGAGCATTCGAATGTAAGTACCAAGACTCAACCAGAGTAGCCATTGCTCACAACCACTCTGTCAAATGGGCTGCATCATCTCCTTCTGAGATGGGAGAACACAGCAGGCAGGAGGAGGCAGAGCCTCTGCTACAAGCCCTCCATCCAGTAAGTTACAAAGCCAGGCTTTTACACAGCACTGTGCGTTCTGCCGATTAGTGAACAACGTAAGAATGCAATGCGGCCTGAAGTGAAGGTGACTCAGATAGGGAGAAGGAAAGGAGCAGCAGAAGCTGAGAAAGAAGCTTCTAGAGAAAAAGACATTGAAGGCTACTGTGCAGTCAGGTAGGAGCAAGCAAGCCAGCTGTCAGACAGTAACGGGAGCCTGTTCCAGTAGGGCTCTCCACCCCAGAAAACACATGTACTAAGACACATGCTTGGTTAGAATGACTTGTTTTTAAATTGCGTCTTGGTTTTAATTTTTGGTTTTATTATTGCTTTTTTGTTTGTATGATTGTTTGTTTGTTATCATGTACAAGTCCAAGGTTTCACAATTATTGGTTAAATTTTGCTTTATTTCAAAATGTACTCAAAGTAACAGAACAATATTTGAAGTCATGTTTACAAGCCCATTTGATACCAGCCCTACTTAAAACTCTCTTCAATAAATTTTCAGCTGAAGTAATTCTAAGAACTTCAGAATCAAAGTCATCTAGTCAATGAACAAACTGGGATTGGGTATTTACTCTATAACAGACCAAGGGTCAAATACCACAGGCAGAATAGTGAACATACAATTTCTTATAAATTGTGTTTGTGTGTGTGTCCATGTGCATGCGTGTGTGTATTCTGCATACAAGTGAGTCTGTGGATGCATGTGTTTGTACAAATTAAGGCCAGAACAGAACACTAAGTGCCTTCCTCTGTCATCTCCACCTTTTTGCCTTGAGGCAGGGTCCCTTGCTGAATCAGAAGCTCACTGCTTTGGCAAGGCTGGCTGGCCAGGGAGAGTCCATGATCTGCCTATCTCTACTGTGCAATACTGGAGTCACAAGCGTGAGCATTTATGCCAAGCTCTTTTTGTGAGTGCTGGGGGTTCAAGCTCAGATCCCCATATTAGTACAGTGCATGTTGTTATCCACTGAGCCATCTTCTCAAGCTCCAGGAAGACAAGTTTTGTTCCTCTTGAATTCATGTTGTAGTTGAGTAATAATTGAGATAGACAATAAATGAAATCTAAATAAATAAGATAATATGAGATAAAGACACTTGATGTAAAATATTAAAGGTGGTGATATAAAAGAGATGAATCATATTGAAAGCTTGCACTAGGTTGTGTGGTCATCCGTGACTCTGGGAAACATCTTCAGATGTTAGAACTGAGATCGACTCAGAAGGAGGAGCTCACAGTGTGAATGTCTTAGACAGAGCCAGCTAGAAGGAATTGCAAAGGCCTCAGCATAGAAGAGAACCTGGGGCTTTGAGCAACATAAAGAAAACCAGTTTGTCTGGTTCACAGCTGGCTGGAGGAAGGGTAGTGGGGGATGAGATCTAGGACATAGGGACCAGATCAGAAAGGATCCTGAAAACACAGTGTGAGAAGGAGAAGCCTAGGTTTTTATTTTATTTGAAAGCCAGGTGAGGATGGTGGACAGAACAGAGAAAGTCTTTCCAGTGGGAATATGTCTACTTGGCAGGTGCATAGAGAGTTGTTTATATGTACTGAGCAAAGGAAGGTAAAAAGCCAGTTAGGAAGTTATTCCAGTAGACCAGATGGACCAGAATGGGGAGAGAAAAAAAAAAAACAGATGGTATGGGTTTATTTAAAGCAAAACTGAAGGATTTGAAATTTTTCTTCAAGCTAAAATGAAGAGGTCTCGTTCCCAAAGTGGATATAACAGTGCAAGAGACCAGGTGAAATCTAGAAGGATCAAGAAAACTTTGATAAGAGAATTTGACATTGGTGGTGACAATCAATGAAATACCAGGTCTAATGATGAGCAAGGCAAGGTGCTGAGATGTTGAGAAGGGAATTCAAGAGTTCGGTTTAGATATAAATTAGAGATGATCATTTCCCACCCAGAAGTATTATACAAGCATTTAAACCCACACTGCAGATCTCAAAATGGAGGGCTGAGTAGGGAGCTGAAATTTTGCCTTTTCCCCAAATAGCTGGTAAGTCACACCTATGATAAGACAAATTCATTTGAGGGGAGCACAAAGGGGCCAAGTGGATCTGAGTGGACACTAAGTATATCTCCTCACCGTATTCCAGAGATCATGGATTCCACCAGTGTGAGATTCATATATTAACCTATGCTGATAGATGCCAGCCTATCCAACAGAAGATCCTTGGTCAATCACACCACCGTATCACAATCCCTACAAAACCAGTTTCACAAAGGAAAGGCTAGGTCACTGATGTGTGAAACAAGACACAGTAGTCCTGTGATCTCAACTTTCACTTTTTTCTCCCAAATCTCTCTTGACCATTTCTAGTTCCAAGATGATTTTACCCAGCACACAAATATGTCCAGTTCCCTTGTCAATTCCCATGTGATACTGAAACTCAAGTCCTTAAAAAAGACTTTCCGAACCCTTGACCTGGCGCGTACAACACGAGGGAGGTATGTTTGCCATGGACCAGGATATATTACACAAGGTCAAATAAACTGGCAGCTGACTTCCCTTGGCTAGAACAAATAGTAACTTCCTTTCGAGCCATGAGCCTGTGCCCAGTGGGTGAGTGGCATGCAAAGAGTCTTCAATCTATAAGGTACTTAAGGATCCTAACACGTACGCTGCCAGATATGTTAACTTTCCCATGTGGCATTGGCCAAAAGAAAAAGGTAGTGTCTGCAATAATGGCAACTTTGGGCCAGGTACTTGGACAAGTATCGTGGAAGATGCATCATCTTATTTAATCCCTTCAGTAACAGAAGGATGTTTAAGCTTACTACAATGCTTAAGCTAAATGAAAAGAACCAGAATTGTGGAGATTATGCCATTGTCTAAGGCTGAATGACTAGGAAGTGATAGAACTTTAAGAGAGGGGGAGTAGAGTATGCCTACTGTGCACAGCTGTCCATAGGACAGTACCTTGACTCTTTCAGCCTGTATCAGCAGCGTGAACCTCTTGCCTCGCCTACAATGGGGAAAGCACTAGGTAGGAATCAGGGGGAGTTCTAGTTCCATGTCTGTTGCTGATGGGTTATGGCGGGCTACCATAAGTCATTTCTCTTTTCTGTGCCTTTGCTTCCCTAGAAATTTCAGTCACTGTGGCCCATCTTGTGCATACGATCTTGTTTCAGTGTCTCCTGAAAATCACTGACCATCTCTCTATCAACACAATTGTTGAAAACAAGCTTTTCACTTCCGGGAGACACGTGTCTCAGCTGTGATGCTAGTAATGGTGTAACAACATGCTTTTACCCAAGCACTAAATGCGTGTTTTTTCTTTCTCTGTCTCTCACACTCTGTCTGTCTGTCTCTGTGTGTGTGCGTTCTCTACAGTTACCATCATTATTATTTAATTACCACTCCCACAGTAATTATGTAGGTTGAATTGGGTTTACTACCAGTTGAAAGAAAGACAGACTCAAAAACATAGAAAAACAGAGCAAGAAGGAAGGAGGGATGAAGAGAAAGATTTAGAAAGGGGAAGTCTTTCTAAGTAGGTCATTGTTATGAAAACATAGTTTTTAGAAGCACATCTCCTGAGTCAAGGAGTATTTAGAAACAGATGTCCTAAATTTCCCCCATATCCTAAAGATTGATAATCCTCAGTGACTTGGGGTAAAGAAATCATGAGTTAAGTTTATAGAGCCAGACAGATGTGGGTTCAATTATTAGTGGTACCATTTATTAGGCTTGAGTTATTTAGGATTTTTATGCCTCGCCTACTCTAAAAAAGCAAAACAAAACAAAAACTGTCTTCTAGAGTTTTCTCAGACAATGCACGTAAAACCTGTCACAGAGTTCCAAGCACCTCATCTATCAAGTAGCGTCGGCTTTTGTTCCCACCAGGTTTTGATTTTTGGAAATGTTGACCATTAAACTTTCATCGAATACCAGAGGCTCAATTCAACCAAGCCTTTTCAGAGCTACATTTTAAGCAGAATGCCCTGACCCACTCGTGGAGAAGGACAGGGTGGGAACTAGAACCTGGTTCTGGTACACATTGTCTGGAGAGCTTCACAACGGCTAATGGCTAACACTCACTTGATTGATTGGTCACTTTAGAGGAATGATGCCCCTATAGATTTTCCAAAAGACATGATGGGGGTTATAACAAAATGTTCAAGACATCCCTCAGCCCAGAAAGAGTCAAATCAGGAGGCTGCCCTCTATACCTGGGGAAGAGTTGCTGTCTCCCTGCATGAGGACATCCAGAGGGCATAGGAGAGTTCACAATGAGACTGTCAGATAGTGGGTGACTGATGGGGAAGCCTTTTAACCAATTATCTTTAAGAGGTGGGACCAAGTTAGGGTGTGGCTTTCTGGGAC
>LOEQ01004810.1:11154-37332 GCA_001685075.1 Bramus lutescens | reverse complement strand
TCTCTCTCTCTCTCTCTCTCTCTCTCTCTCTCTCTCTCTCTCTCTCTCTGGTTCCCTCACCACACAGCTGAGCTTGGACTTCTCATTCCAGTTTCATGGGTTTTCCCCTTATAGTAAATAAAAATATATTTGTTTATCTTTTAGCTAGCCTGGTTATTTCCTGAATCGAGTTATCTTTTACGGGTGACAGCACAGAGCCTTGTTCCACTCGCGTCATCACCAGGAATCACATGATGCAGGCAGGGACTGAGTGGAAGACCAGCAGCCTCAGACACTGTCTGAAATAGGAGCATCAGTGGTAGGCTCACAGGAGTGACCACAGAATCTCAGCTCTTCAAATTTCTGATGTCTTTGCCCTAAAATAGACCCAGACAGAATTCAAACTCCCATCAGCCATAATCGGGGCAGGAACCCAACATATTCTTCAAATCTTCTTGTGAGCCTTCCATCAATGCTCACTTTTCTTAAACCTTTTGTTCCTTTAGATTGTTAGAATATACTCAGGGCATCATGGAACGTGCTGGAAAACAGAAGCATAGCATCAGTCTTTCTTGGCCAGGAGGCTCATGGATGACACAGATGCTTATCACCAAGGCTTCTCTTCCAGATTGTTCCAAACAGTTGAATTGATTCCCTACAGGAACATGTCTGAATTCTCCTTTGGCCTTTCCAGGAACTTACACCACAGGTGCTTTTTGAAGACTAGCTGAATAATGCTTTTAGAATATTAGCAGTTGCTTTGGGGGGACTTGTTCATCTGGATCAAGATCAAAGTATGACTGTGATTCTCTTTTCAACCCAGGTAGCACCGTATTTGGAAATTCATAACATGCGGTGTACTATCTCATATGATATGTATGATCAAACCCAGAACAGGAAGTGGACAGAGTTGAGGGCTTTCTCTCCTCTCTCTCTCTCTCTCTCTCTCTCTCTCTCATCCATTAACATTTTTTAATATCTATCTGTAGAATAAATTGCTATGTTCATTTAACCTGTCACTTTAGCTTGCATCCTTTACTTATGGTTAGAATCATTGTATCTTGTATCTTAACCTTTAGAGTCAAGGAGGGCTCACTGATGAACTTCAGTATGTTTTAAGTATGTTTCATGAGTATTATTGCCTTCAATGTGAAAATGGAAGCAAAAATTACTACAGTCTTTCTATTATTGTTTTCAATATTTTCGCTGTTTGTTGTTGTGTTTCGAGGCTGGGTCTCATGTATCCCAGATTGGCCTGTAATACATTATGTAGTTAAGGATGACCTTAAACTTCAGGACTTCCTGCCTCCACAGGCATAAGCCATTATGATTGGCTCATGGAGGGTAAGAGATTGAACCCAGGGCTTCATGCATGCCAGGCAGGCACTTTACCAGCTGAGCTACATCTTCAGCATCTTCTACATGCTTGTTCAATTAAGTAATAAAGGTTAATAGTTAATTGACTCATTAATATTCCTGAATGGTCTATATTAATAGCAACAGTGAGCACCAGGTTATAAGATGAGAACATTGTAAGTGGGCTGCATTCCGTCACAACAAGGAAAGCATCTGAGAGATTCCTGCAATGTGTTCTACATCAGGAACATTACTCATGAGCAGAGGAGACGTGTATTGACATGTGTGATTCATTCGGTGCAACACACTGACACAGATGGGTTTCACTCCTGAATCTGCTTGTTCTTGTAATTTTCTTCTTACTCATCAAAAAGGATCTGACGTGGCCCTGGTGTTTCTGCTAAATCCAAAACCATGACATTTTGAGAAATCATTTGCACTTTCATCGCCCTTTGGTCCTGCATCTAATTGGAGCAGACTGCCCACCTTAGTGAATTCTCTCACAGACATCCTGCAGTGGATGTACATCATACACAGGAAAGATCTATCTCTTTCCAACCCAAGCAGGGACACCTGGAGATGGCATTGTGCTATTGATTTTAATAAGGCGCTCTAGGGGATAAAAGGCAGAGAAGGTCCTACTTAGGTGTATAGAAGAGTTCTGTAGTGTAAATAGTCTCATCATGGCCAGCGTCACATTATCAAGATGGCATCACTAAACACCATAGTACAAGTACTGTTTTTCCATTGCACGGAGGCAATACATGGAATTGACCTCAACATTACACTTTAAGGTAGAGAAAAATGACAAGCAAGTGACAAGCTTTCAGTGTTCACTGTCTCTGTCTTCACTATGATTTATTTTTAGTGGCCATGATTTAATTTTAATCATGACAGTGTTTGACAATCAGTTTGCAAAATTCCTTTAGAAAATTAACAGTCCGTTCAGGTATCCATCAGCACTCCCCTGGGTAAAATAAAAAAGAATACCAGAATCCATTCAAACATGAGGGAATGTGTGACTTGGAGCCACCTGGCTTACTTTCATAAGACTGTTTCCTCATATGCAAAGTGAGTGAGAAACTCAGCTCTTCAGAACCCAGAGGACTAGAGATATGCAAAGCCTGGGGACATTGTGCACAAGAGGTCCCCAACAAGAGGAGCCATTGCTCTCTGCACACATGGATACTAGAATTTAAAAACTAATGAAAATTTCAAGTGCAGTTTGAATCAAATTGCCTAGAATGGTGAGCTTTAGAAACTAGGTAGGGTGGTGGAAAGGGGTGATGAAGAACTTAGATGTTACTCCCAAAGGGCAGCTTATTCAACCCTAGGGGGACACACTGGATTTGAAGTGGTCTGTGAATTCATATGTTTAGTTGTAATAGTTTTATATTTGTTTTGGAGAGTTTTACTCTCTCTATATATAAAACATGAAGCCTTATCTTTCTAGTTATTCCAAATATGTCACAATTTATTCATACACACATTTTCTAATCAAATATATTTATTAAAGAAGAAAAATCCCTTCATTTAGAGAGTCGCATTCAGCAAATACTAAAACAGGCAGTGGATTGCTATTGTGAAAAAGGATATGCATGCTCCATAAATGACAGAAGTTTATGGAATGGAGAATGAAAGGTCTACGCTGGCCATAGTATCGTACAGCACGGGGAGTGGGGATGGAAAGGGGAGATGGGAATCCGTACAGATTTCTGCAATCACACCTTCCATCTGGGGAGCCCCTGGGTAAGCAGGAGAGTCAGGAAAGGGACAGTGGAATGTTGGTCATGTCACACAGGGAAATGGCTCAGATCTCAATACAGAGCCCATCAATGAGGGAATTTAGCATGAATCAAATCAGCTCTGTGTATGAAGGGTCAAGAACTATGTCTGCTAAGGTAAAAGGCAGAATCTTCTAAGTGAAAGCTGTTCAAGAAGGTAGCAGCAGCCGGATTCTGACACCACAGATGCCCTCTTTCCTTTGTCTCTTATGTTAACCTATATGAATGGTGCAAAGCATTCGGTCGCATTTTTATATATACATATGATATATTTTGATCATATTTGCCTTCTCTCTTGCTCTTTTTTTACTGCTCTCAATCCTTCCTCTTTCCTTTTTCCATATCCCCAACAATCCCTCTTTTATTTTCATGTCCCGGCCTCTTCCTCAAACCCAGCTAATTACCTATACACATGAAAGAAAATGTATGGTATTTGTCAATGATACTGGCTTATACTTACCATGATATTCTCCAGGTCTATCCATTTTCTCTGTCATTTTCAAATGATATAATTTCATTCACATTTATGAGAGCATAAAATCCATAGAGTCTGTATACCTCATATGATTCTTCTGCGGTAGCTATTCCCTCAGAAAAAAAATGAATATTATTCCTAAGGGACAACCCGGGTCTCAGAAAAACCAAAGGCCATAAACAAGGTAAAAATCCCTCCCTCTCTTTCTTTCTCTCAGAGCTTATGCAAAGAAACAAAAGACTCAATTTTCCTTTACTTGGATTTTGAGTATCAATGTAACTGTGTCACGTTCTTGATAAAGATTATTTGATGAGTTCATCTTCTCATGAGTCCCCTTAATATTTTGCTCTAACCTGTAAACCCACTCATGAGAGAACTGGCCACCTCACCTACCTTCACCTGTTCCCATCCTACATGCAGTCACATGACCCAGGACTCAGTATCCCAGCTCTTTTCATAGTCTTCCTTCCTAAGGTCCCTGGTGCTTGCAGTTCCCTCTGCCTCTGGTGTATTCGCACCACAGGCCTCCTAAGCCCTTATCATGCCCCTGAAGACTTTTACCTTCCTCAGAGAAACCTTTTCTGACCACTGAAAGAAGGGCGGGGCAAAAAAATTACATCCTGCTGTGATAGCCGCTAAATTCCTTGAGTGGCACTGGCCATAAAGAACCTTCCCTGATAATTATTTGATTCGCATCTAAATGCCTGCACGGTCTGGAAATTCCCTAAGACTCAGGAGCCTGCTGACTCGCTCATCTCTAACCCTTAGTCAGTATAGACTTTAATTCCTGATTTGTATCCAGGAAATGTGCTGGTGAGGAATTTTTAGGCATTAGAGGAATAAGTGGACACATTTAACAACAACAAACTGATTTTATTCATAGGCATAGATTTGTTGAGCTTTTGTTTTATTTCTACTTTCAAGATAGTTCCTAAGAAAATTAATCCAGGAAGCTTCAGTCCTGTGCTTAGTGCTTAGAATCTTGCAGGAGACATGAGATGATGCTTTACGATTCACTGTGACTGCATGGAATGGGCTTGAATTGTGACTGACACTGTGCTACAGGAAGCCTGAAAGAATAAAGAACTCTGCTAGGTATCATCTCATGGGGCAGGGACTTCATAAAGTCTTGCATTTAAACTTTCTTTGCCCTGGGATCTTGAACACAGTCATTGAAGATTTTCTTTTCTCATGGATATATCATCCTGGAAATGACTGTACTCTTTTGGTCAAGATCCATTTGTGTGTTCCCTCTGTCAGCTAAAATTACTTCTGAAAGGGAGTTTTAACTAGGGATAGAGTTGAAGGTAAGCCAACACTGCAAGTGATTTGGAGTTTCTCTTTTTGGAATTCTTTTCCCAAGGCCACATTTTCTCTAGTCTTGAGTGACATCAATTTGCTGAAGGGACATCATTAGCATTCACTCTTTAACCTGGCTGGAGGTCTTCCTGATAAACGGCAGCACTGCACAAGCACACAGAGACAGAATTAAGTTAAAGGGAGATTAAGAGCTACTGCAGCTCCCACAGATAGAAAGGAACCTCCAAGCAACCAAAGTCAGTCATTGTCCAAACCTCAAGCTTTTCTACTACTTTGCAATGTCATGGTAACTCTGCAGACCCATCAATATACTCAAATTTTGTTTCTCCAGGATTCAAAGATGACCACAGAAGCTCCCAAACCATGGAAAGAATCCATCTTACATGTTAGGGGATTAGGTCTAGCACGACTTAAGGACCACCTTTTTCAGGAAACCCCAGAACCTTGTCACCTCTTTCTTGCTGTGGATTTTCCATTGCGACACTTTCAATTCATAAATCATGGACTAAGTTTTTGCTTGGATTGTTAAGGTTGACAACATCTCGTAGTGCTAAAGAGCATAATGAAAGTAGGCCAGGCACAGTGGCACAGGTTTTTCATCCATCACTTGGGAGATGCCTTAGTTAGGATTTCTATTACTATGAAACAACATGACCAATAGCAACTCTCAAAAAGGAAAACTATTTAAAGTCTTGGCTTGAAGTTCAGAGGTTTAGTCTGTTATCATCACGGTGGGACAGGGTGGTATTCAGGCAACAAGGTGCTGCAGCTGAGAGTCCTATATCTTGATCAACAGGCAACAGGAAGTAATCTGTCTCACTTGGTATAGCTTGAACACAGGAGACCTCAAAACCCACCCCCTCAGTGACTCACTTTCTCCAACAAGCCACGCTTACTTTGACAAGGCCACAACTCCCATTAATGACACTCCCTTTGAGGAACATTTTCTTTCAAACAACGACAGGAGGTAAATGCCAGATGATCATTATAATTTTGGGGCCAGCCTAGGCTACATGGTGAGAACCTGTGTCAAAAACTAAAAGCAAAAATAAACTAAAGAGAAATTAAACATTTTGTGAGTTTTGAGCTTATTATTTAATTTCTAGGACTATACCTTTGATGTGCTCAAAGATCCATGCTTGTAGCTATGTATCAAGGATGTTCCTTGATACATTATGTATTTAAAAGAAACTTAGAAACCCCCTTACTTCTATTACATCATCTTGCTGTAAAAGATTATGCAACCATGTAAGAGTTCTAGTGTTGTTAAAAGTGATATTTTAAATCTAGTAAAGATTAACAATGCATTATTAATGTATAAAAACAGATTAGAAAGCAAGATGAACAATATAATTCCATAACTCTTTTTTAAATGTATATATTTACACAATAAAAATTCTGGAAAATGTAGGCCCTCTTATTAGTAGTGCTGGAATCTATGACTCCCATAGTTTCAAGCTAGTTCTTATAGTAAATTCATATGACTAGTTCTCATTAAAATGCCTCTATAAACTATGAATGAGTATTATGAAAACTTTTAAATTGCAATATGAGAAAGATGAATAATTGAGAAGAGGTGAAATATTGAAGAACAAAAATCTTAAGGGTTTTTTTTCATGAGTTCTATCAAGTTCTAAGCAAGCACAAGATAGATATATTTGTAACAATATACATGGTTTTAATAGCTACAAGAAAACCAACATACAAAGAAGACAGAAGTACCCTATGCAGAAAACATCTTGTCAATCAGACAAGCCCACAGTGAGTCTTCTAGAGACAATTTCTGGTAAAAAGAAACTCCATTATGTACTTCAGGATGACATCTTGAGTTCAAAGGCATGTATAAAGTGTATTCCTCTTCCCTGAGTCCCTGGAACCTTGCCATCTGTCTAGCCATTCTAACCAGTACTCTATACTGACTCTGAACTTGATTCCGGCCCCTAACATTGTGCCTCTAGATGCCAGTGTATGTTTAAATATGAGGCACAGGTAACCAGAAAACCTAGTGTGCAGTAAACTTGGCCAAGGACTGTGTGCCTCACCAAAGGAATTCTAAACCAAAAGGTAATCTCATTTTCCACATTGTCTTCCAGTTTTCAACCATGCAGGGATGTGTTACATTTTCTACAGGATCTCAGCATATACCGCGGCTAGAATCAAAAGGACAGAGCCATTTTTGACAGTTTCATACCCTCCCTTTCTACGCATAACTGTTTAACTGGGCAGTAAAGGCTTATTGTAGTATTAGCATTCATAACTAATCTGAAGGCCAAATGCTCACTCATCAAAGCATTAGCTCTCTATCCAGTATGTTGGAGAAGAGAATCTCCTTTGAAGAAATTTAAAATCCATGTAGCCCACCATCTTGAAGCTCATCTCTCTTCCTGCATTGGTCCTGACTGGCTCTAAGATCTGGAAAAACTGTATGTATATTAAAAAGGCCAGCAAAAGACTAGTCCAGTCAACTTTTGGTTATGGATAGGGGATGGACTCCTAGGGTCCTTCCCACTCCTAAGAAGCTATTAGCAGTTGATGGGGGAGGGGAAGTCATTGTCTTCAGTGTGGTTGTCACATCTGAGAGCCCTACCCATTCACATTCATGCTCATACAATAGCTCAATAAACTCAATGAGTTAAACAAAGTTGTATAAAAACCGGAGAGGATTTGTTGAGAGGAGAGAAGGTTAATGGGGAGGGGTAGAGAGAGTAATGAGGAGTGTGATCAGAGTGTTATATATATGTGAGATATATATGTATATATACATATATATATAATTACATATATGTAAGTATGAAATTGTCAAAGAATAAATTGAAATTTTAAAAATTGTATGGAAAAAATCTTGTACATCTTGATTTTTAAGAAAATTGTTTCTTGGAAGCAAGCACACCATAAATGCCACATAAATTAATTGAAATGTACATTTTAATGTTACTTTTATTACCAAGTGTTATGAATACTAATAACAGTAGCACTAGTGGCTGTTAAGTAAAATCTAAAATATTATACTAAATACAATAGATATTTTCACAAATGTACAGTTTAAGATGTTAGATGTTCTTCATCTGCCAGTCC
Source organism: Bramus lutescens (assembly GCA_001685075.1). Classification (NCBI taxonomy): domain Eukaryota; kingdom Metazoa; phylum Chordata; class Mammalia; order Rodentia; family Cricetidae; genus Bramus; species Bramus lutescens. Next base: position 29,343 of record LOEQ01004810.1, on the reverse strand, counting down.
TCTGCCTGATCCAGAAGAACAGCATCAGGCCCCTCCTTTCAATGGCTCCATTATCTGTCTCTCAGGGCTCCCAAGCTAATGGTTCATCTATGTCTGTACCAAGAAGGAAGCCAGGAAGTAAGACAGGGAGAGGATGATAGGTCCTTCTGTGTCAGACCAGAAAAGGGAGGGGTGTTTCTTCAGACTACATTTAATACATCAGAGGTAAACACATGATCATCCCTAAATCACTGCAAGGAGGGCTGGGGAAGGAAGGCTGTGTGCCCAGCAGGAAGTATAGAGGAGTTAAATAAGCTAAGATAGGCATAATAACAACAGCACAGCAGTCTCTAGAGTGTGCCCTGGGAGCTGGCACGATGAACCCCAGTCTGTCATAATGGCATCCTCAGGGCTGCTCCAGAATGATAATGACTTGAGACTCTGTCAAAAAGTTCAACTCTCATCCCAGGATCCCTCTTCTCAAGAATTACAAAGGGTTTTTTGTTGTTGTGGTTGTGGTTGGTTTGTGTGTTTGGTTGGTTTTTGTGGCAGGGGAGGAGTTGTTTGGTTGATTGGGGTTTTTTTTGTTGTTTTTTTTTTTGTTTTTGTTTTTCATTTTCAGAGGGGAACAGAAGGCCTTCAATAAGAGAGCTTGAAAAACAAGAGATTCATCCAAATAACCCTGAGTTAGGCTGAACATTAAATTTACCCAAATCATATTCCTTACTCAGCCCAGGTAATTTGGGGTTTTCCCTAAACAGTAAGCCTACCAATTAGTAATATTGTGTACTAATCACCTTAGCCAGTCTCTCCTCACCATGGGTTTTACCTGAATTGATATTTCATGAAGGAAAGAGAGGAAATGGAGGAGAGGAAAGAAGACAGAATGGGAGAGAAAGGAAGAAGGTAATATAGAAAGAGGGGAGAGCATTTCCCCTTCTTATAAGCGTTATGTGGTCCGTTCTTCAGCGGACGGCTACTACAAGCATTTATATCTAGCCTCGCTAGTGTGAGGGCAGCGACAGAAGGTAGCTCTGAGTGATGGAGCCCAAGAGTGTTTGAGATCAGGTTGTCACTCCCTTTAGTCATGTGGGTCTGTAAGAAACTAGGCAGGAGGATACCTTATTCTTAACTCTGCAAGAAGAGACCCAGGTCTCACGGAGACTTGACTTGATTTCAGGGGTAGGAGCTGGGGTAGGGAGGCTTCTTCTTTTTTAATCACCTCTTAAAGTAGGCTTCATGCCTATAAGCATAAAGGAAGCAGCTCTGTTAGAAAATATCTTACCTGTACTCAAAGCCAAACTGACCCTCTTGGTGTTAGGGACTGCAAAGAGGATACAGATGGAAGATGTTCTTTTTATCACATCTGCCTGAGATGAAATGCTTCCACTGCCTTGTTCCCTCAGCCTAAGCTCTCATCCAGACCCAATCATCACAGTTCAATATGAATAAAGTTGCAGGAAATAGACAGATGATCAGGCCAACGAGTAGACGGACTTAGCAGTATTTTTCAAAATCTGATGCGGGTTAATTGTGTTCATATTTTTGGAGCCAGTGATTAAATTTCTGACCTCATTTCAAAGGAAATGTTCTTCATTTTAGAAAATAAAAAACTTTTATGTAAAATTCCATTGTAGACCTGTTCATGACAGCAAAGGCCAATAATAGAGATTGACTAAGTTAATTTGGCAAGTAGAATACACCAAAGGTGTTTGAGATTATGTACGTACATATATATCAAAGGTAATCTTTAGCTCCATTCACCTGCAAATTATTAAAAATTGTAAATTAGTAAACTGACCTTTGGAAAACTCCAATGTGTGTGAGAGAGTGAGGCTCACCTCTGTCTTGAAGAGCATGCTTATGCCCTTTGGAGCAGCGAAAGTAATGGACCTTGACCTCTAAAGTTGGGATATTCTAATGGCCACATTTAGGAATAGTTTGAAATTGAATTTAGCTATCAGTTTTAAAAATAATGTCATTTTACAAAACCATCGAGTTACATTTAAAATACTATGTTAAGCGGGGAGATGCAAGAAAAAGTGCTAATACAATTTGAAAAAAGATCTAGATAGACTATTTGTATACACACACACACACAATTTTTTCCTACTTCTAGAGTTTCTTTAGGAAAAATAATTCTATGGGGGGTATAAACACATACGCATGCACACAAGCTTTGCAAACACTCCCTCACCGGCATTTTTAAGTTCTCATGCTTTAACTATAACCCAAAAGTCATAAGGTTACAAGAAGCCTAGTATTAGCCAGGAACCTCATGGAGTCTTTGATTTGAGCTGTGATTTGAAGCCTGGTGGTAGACCCACGCCCAAAAGATCCAAGCCATTTCTGAATCCACTTTGAATGTCGCTGGAATGATGCTGCCAATGTCCACCTTGAAGAAAAGGATGCAGGCAGCGATTGCATTCCTCTTCCACTCTCTATTGTCCCCTGGTTCTAGAAGGAGCTTTACTGCCTGAGGACCTTCCAGGAATCTGAGGGATCCTAGTGTATGTCCCCTACTTCGAGATCTTGAGTGCATCACTGGCAGACAGACTGAGCCACCACAGGGAAGGCTGAGTCACACCCCCTTTAGTCAACATTCCTTTTATTGCTTTTGTGGGCAGAGTGCACTTTTGTTTCTCTTTTGGCAACAGGCGCACCGAGTCAATGTTAAGAGATTATCTCCAGCAGCATTCTAAGAATGCTTTTTTCCCCCCTCTTTCTCCCCAATATTTAATCATATTGTCTACCATTGTGTCTTCATTCCCAGGGTTCTGTCGGAAGAGGTATTTCTTTCCAACTGTGATGTGGACCAGCGGTCCTGTTGGCATGTGCTCAAACTCTATCCTGTAATGGCAGAGTCCTCTCAAAGCTTTAGCTCAGGCGTTGAGCTGGACAAGGGAGACTTGCCTTAAGTAAGAGAATCCATTACACTAACCCAGACAATCAACTGGCAAGTTCATATGGAAGTGTGGCCTGGAAGCACACATTAGTCACACATATTGGTTTGATTTTGCGCACGTGAGGAGCTTAGCTGACTTCTGAAGACATTTCTAGTTGTGCCAACTCGGGGAGAGTAGAGAGAGCAAGATGAAGAGGGCTGAGGATACCCAGAAGAGGCTCTCCAAAATCCTGCTAAGTCGGGTTGCCAATATTTCTAAGGTTGTGACCCTTTAATACAGTTCCTCACTGCTGTGGTGACCTCCCAATAGTGAAATTATTTTCATTGCAACTTGATAACTGTAATTTTGTTACTGTTATGAATCATAATGTAAATGTTTGCTCTTTTCGGTGGTCTTTGGCAACCCCTGTGAAAGGGTCGTTCCATAGGGTTGGGATCCACAGGTTGAGGACCACTGTGCTAGGCACACCCGGCTCCACCCCACAACAACAGCAAAGAACTGGGTAGCCTAAAATGACCATCCTGCCGAGGCTGAGAAACCTGGTCATTTTCAGACTTAGGTAAGCAGCTGTTCCCAGGAGGGATGGGCCTCCTCCTCAGGGCCCAGAGGAGTTTCTGACTTGGTAGGGTTAGGGTGGGGCCGGTAAATTTTCATTTCTCACAAGTCTGAAGGTGATGCTGATGGTGAAGATTTGGGAACCTAAGTCAGAGACCTGCTATCTGGAGCATCAGAAAGTATCCCTAGGAAAATGACGTGTGAAGGGTTAGCAGACACGGAGGAAGAACATAAAATTTTGCAAGCAGTTTATGAGAGAAGCCCAGAAATAGATAGATAGGACCTAAAGATCAAGGCATGAACAACTAAGTGACACTCGAGAGGTGTCCAAGATATTTAATGACAGGAGCAGAGGCAGTTAAAAGATTTTTACCAGGGATCTGGAGAACTTGCCCAGACAGGTGAGGTGAAGAGGCAGAGTAAGACATGTTACCTACAGCTCCCCATAATAAATGGACACGCTTGTAGCCATGTTCTAGATTCTAAACATAGCTCAGCTTTGGACTACCTATATGGTCAGGGACAAATTATTTATCTTCTGTGAGCCTCAGTTGCCTCGCCTGTGAAATGGGAACATTCAGGGCCAGTTCCCTAGACTGTCCTGAGAATAAATGAGATCACATTCATAAAAGTGTCCAGCACAGGGGAGGGCTCAATGAATGTTAATTTCCTCCTAGTAAGACTAAATGATGAAAGGACAAGGGGCTCCTCCAGTGCCTCATTTGCATCTCAAAGAGAACACAGCAAAGCATGATGTCAGCAACACAGTTCCGTCCAAAGAGCCCTGCATCACCAGTGTGTGCCAGACCTGTGCCAGGGCCTGCTGTTGGCATGCTCAAGTGCAAATTAGGCAACTGCCTGCCCACACAAAAATGCTGCACAGCTAATGCTAGGCTTGTAGATACCATCACAGAGCTGAGGCCAAAGTTACCTCATTTAAAGATGTTTGGATACTTCACAGGGCCTTTTTACCATTTCCCTTAGAGTTTTGTAGCCTGACAAGGGCTAGGAGAAATAGCATTTAGAACCACAGTAAATAATAATACTTGACACTTAAATAACATTTGCCATCTTCAAAGCCCTTTGCAAACACACATAAATTAAGATGCACCCAGCCCCAGCCTTGGGAAAGTGTTATTATCTTTGTTTCTTCAAGACAGCAAAGAGGATGAGGTAAGGCAGTTGTCCAAAGCCCGTGGCTAGTTGGCATCAAAGTGGGCTGCTTTCATCCAGTCTAGGCATCCCAGGTAGGTCCACTTCAGAGGGAATGTGGATGTGGACGCTTCCCCGGGGCCACAGATGAGATGCACTGGGTTTCGCGGTAGGAGGTTGGTCCTCTTTTTCAGTTACCCTCATCAGTCCCACTGCACACAAATGTCCCCAGCATCAGCCAGATCAGCCTTCAGGGGATGGTCCTGCTTTGGGCCATTACTGACTCTTTAACGTTCATATTCTGCAACCTCCCAGAAAACTGCATTAACGTCATGATCTTTTCTGTGTGTTCCATAATTATGTAATTTAATAGTGATAATATCTCTCGAAGTGTCCTCATCTGAAAACTGGGAAGATAATGACCCCCAGGATAGCTGTGAGGACAATATACAGAAAGTGCTAGGTAGGAAGGCAATCCATGTCAGCCAAGAGCCCTTTATTGTGGTATGATTGACGTCACTACCATTGTATTTGTTTCATTATTTATGGTAAGTGTGCTCTGTCTTAGCCCTCCTGTGAAGACCAGGAGGTAAAGCCATCCCCTATGGAAGCCTAGGACGAACAAGGTAAAGAAGCTAACTTAAAACCCATAGCTAACCGCTAACAGAGGACTACAGAGCCAGTGGGGTGTTGTATTCTCGCTTTCTCCACACTCTCCTTAAACAATGGTGCTTCTGCTTTTCCTACCCAATATCCCTTCACCAATTCAAAAGACCAATTCAGTTTATTAAGCTCCTATTGTATGCCACACACATCCTTAGGGGTTTCGGGATTTACAGAATATCTTCAAGGCATTTGTTTTCCAGAAGATTCTGGTCATGTGGGAAAGATAAACAATTTATAGCTGCTTCTGGGAATCCAACCTGTGAAGGGCCCATCTAGAATGGCTGCTCCCAAGACTAGGGAGACAGCTCAGTGGGTGATGCACCTGATGTACGCATGCGAGGAGGATGTGTGTGTTTAAATCCCCCAAACCAATGGAAAGCTGGATTAGGCAGTACAGGCCTGCAGTCCCAGCACTCCTACTGCAAAAATCAGCGGTGAAGAAGGGGTCCCTGGAAGCTAGCTGACGCAAGCAGCAGCAACATCAAAAGACCTTGTAAGCAAGAAGGGAGAAGGGACTGATACCTTAGGCTCCCCTCTTACCTCCACATATGTTCTGCAATGTACACACACTCACGAGAATGAGCACAACTGAAATGTGGCATGTGGAAAGTACCATCTAGCCATCTCCACCCTCATCTCTATTTCTACAGCTGTGTCACAGAGAGAGTGACATTCGAGAAACTTTGTAAGGGAATTGGATGAGATCCCCGCTTGCCCCAGGACAGAAGTATTTCTTGTTTAGATGGCTGGAAACCCTTCATGCTGATTGAAATCGGGGGTTACTTTCTTGAGTATTATTCTAATTAAGTGTGAAGGCTGAGGGGGGTCAGAGGTACCCAGACCCAAGCCTAATATTAGCATTCTTCTATATGTCTAACCTGATTTCACAGGCACTGAGCTTCCTCTCAAATAGAGGTAACAGAATGCTGATGGGGAAACTATAAAATCCAAACATACAGTACTCAACACTTCAGAATAGCAGATATTGTTCTCATTGTGATACTATTATAATAATTTCTCATTTATATTTTCTTAACAAATATGGAGATAAATCTCAATGCAAAAAAAATGGCAATGATCCTGCTATATCTCTCCTGTACATCGTCTTATTGTGGCCTAGTTGTCTGGTATGATAGAGACGGGCCTCTTGAAAATATCATAGCTATTCATGGTATAACTACATAGGCTAATAACTTTCATTGAAAATCAGTACTTTTTGTTTTAGCGATATCAATAGCTGAGTTTAGGAACACTGGTCATATCAAAAGTAAAAATTAAGCCAGAATGGACACTCACACCTGGAGTTCTGGAATTTGGAAGGCTGAGCCAGGAAGATTGCCTTAATCCCTGACTGTGCTACTATTCAGTTTCTGAGAAGCCTGACACCCTATCTCAAAACACTAAAAGTAGACAAAATAAGAAGGAAAGGAAAAAATCTATTAAACAAGAAAGAGCAATGGATCTAGCACAAAGGAACAACTTACTGCAAACAGAGAGCAAGTTGAGCTCAGCTTCCTACCAAAAACAGATCAGGGGAATCAGCCCTGCCGTGACGCTTCTTTCATTTACACTGCAATAATTGTAACAGCACACTTAATAGGTTGCTGAGGATCCAGTAAAATAAAACATATAAAAACAAGGCGCATCGCAAACACCTAAAAAAAAATTCTAGCTGCGATACTGATTCTCTGGGTAGATTTACTCCATAGAAGTAAGAAGTCCAGGATGAGGAAGTGATGGGAGGGGCACTTGGGATAGGGAAGAATGGAAAGGTACCGAATTTAATCCTTAAACACCCGCTGTGAGCCGCACAGCAACAACACGTGACTCTTGGTATAGAAACATCTGAGCTAACATCCTAGTTCTAGCTCCTGGGCTGTGAGACTGTGAGATTGACCAATTTGCCTCTCCAGTTCTCTGCTTCTTGATGTGGTAAGAAGTACCATCTACAAGGCTGACTCTGGGTGAAGCTCCTACACTTCATCTCTCGGAGCAGCCTGAAGAGTAAAGGGCACCTTGTGAATGCGCGATTTTCCTCTGACCAAGCTGGAGAGAAAAGGCAGCTTGGGAGGCATTCTTTTCTTGGTGCTTTGGGAACTAGAATCAGTTGCCTCCTGCAGAAAGTACTTATAGGGATAATACAGAATGGCACAGTGCTTGTCTGAAGGGGTGGCATTGGAAGCCCAAGAGCCTTTTGACCAGAGAACTGCAGTGCAGGGAAGGGACAAAGGTGAGGAGCAGTGGTGTGAGGTATTTACTGCTTGGGAGTTCATGGGACACAGTACAATCGGCTGGACCATTTAGCCCAGCTATTACAATTATCAATACTTAACAAACCACCTCAAACTTAGAGCCTTAAAGCGGCCTCTGTCTTTAAAGTGAGAAGTGGGGGAAAGGAGAGGGAAGAAGAAAGGGGGCAGGCAGGCAGGAAGGGAGAGAAAATTGAAAATTACAGAAAAGTGGAATTTACTTGAAAAGCTAAGCCATAAGAAATCCTTTACCCTCTTCAAGGAGGCCCTGAAGTTTGCTTTGGTGAACTCTGACATCCCTCCCAGCTCTCGGAATCTGTAGCCTTCCCCCACAGACCCTGCATGGTGGTGATTAACATTCCCTTTTCCCAAGATGCGTGGCACGAGCTTTCATCTTGCAGTGTTTATACATGCCTTTGAAAGTGGAATGTGCCCTGTACATATGCAGAGCTATCATTAATATGATGTCCAAACACCTCTCCCCACATGATAGCCAAGGAACAAAGCATCGAGGCTGTGAACAGGAGAGACATTTCACAGGAAGCATGTGTGTGCACACACCCCAATTAAGGAAGGCTCTTTATTCTCACACCTCCCTGAGAGAAACACCAGAACACCTCATGGCAGCCAGAAGGAATCTGGGCCATTCACAGGCTCAGATCGACAACTGGGGGACAATAGTAGAGCATAATTGGCTCTTTCTGATGGAGCTTCTTTGGGCTGTAAGGAGTTGAGCAAGGAAGGCACTATGGGAGACATAACAGGGACCTATGCTGACACTTCGGAAGTGACAGGGACATTGTTGACCTCATGTCTAGGTTTATTCTCAGGAGACAGATTTCCAGACAAGTCAATGAGCTTCAAATGCAGCATCTTCAACAGGGTTGGGGAAGTTCCTGCTTATGGGCACTCAAAGGCACATGGTCCAAATATGTCTCTGTGATGGCAAAGTTCATTGCTCTAAAACATTTTTGTTCATTAAAACTTTTAAGGACCCATGAGGGTCATGACCCCTGTTTGTGAAAGCTAATGCAAATTAAATTTTGCATCATGTCTCACACAGATCATACATTCCCTGAAGTTCTGCAGAACTTCCTACAGAAGAACTCTCTGGGTCCTTTCTTGCCCCCCCTTCATAAATATGATGCCGAAAAGTCAGAAGGGGTTCAAAGCAAGTGTATATTCTCCAACCCTTAGCCCAGAGTATCTGGTCCTCTGCAGGGTATCAGAGATGCCTGAAACAAATACTTGTTGGACAGAAGGATAAAACTGAGACTGAAGAGGTAAAATAGATAACTCCCGTGCCTTTCAAGGAATGAGGACAAGACTTCTGACCCCCAGAACCCATGTAAATGCCTCCTAGAAAAGGCTGCCTATTAATAATTCCAGTGCTCAGAAGGCAGAGACAGAGGACGTAGATGCAAGACAGTCTGCTTCCATAAATAAGGTGGAGAGGGACATCAAACGAGTATACATGCCTGGGTACACATATATGCACACACATAAATGTCCCACCACATACAATGGAACATGCAAACACATACATACCACACACACTTTTTTATAAAAAGCAAAATCAATAAATAAAATAATTGCGGAACTAAGGTATATTTGAGGCACTGATCTTTTAGTTGTAGCTCTGAAGTCTTTGGTGTTTTGGTTGCTTAATAAATATATGACTAAGTGACTGAATCAGAGGAGTCATGTCAAGGACATGTGCAAGATGAAATATTTGCTTTCTTCATCCCAAGGTAGCAGAGGACTACAAATCAAATCAATCAGGTATAGAGGTGCCTGTATTTAGTCTTAAAACTCAGGATACTGAGGCAAGTGACTCTATATGTTCATGACCAGTTTGGTCTACATAGCAAGGTCCAAGCTACCTGTATTGATACAAAACAAAGAAAGTAAAGCCATCTTCTCTTTTCTGTTCTACTGGTTATATTTCCAGGTTTTTAATGGTCAGTAGACAGATGATAATTTTATATAATAATGGGTTTCCTTGTGGAATATCCATATATGTATATCATATACCTCAAGTATATTCAGGTTCCATTGACCTTTCTGGTCCCCACTTTGCACTCTTGCAGGCTCCCTTCATTTTCTTCAATAGTCCTCCTGCCGGGTCTGATTTTCTTATCAAGATTCTACGAACAAGAAAACATACACTTGAGTTTCTGAGACTGACTTTTCATTTAACGTCATGATCTCTAGCTCTGTCTACTTTCCTGCAAGCAACATAGTTATTTCTCCTTTACATCTAATTGTGTGTGTGTGTGTGTGTGTGTGTGTGTGTGTGTTGGGGTTAGGGAGGACCCAGGCTGATTCCACCACTTAGCAACTCTTCAAAACAATCCCTGTCTTGAACATTCAGCATCTCCACAGCCAAAGTCATTTGCTGGGGAGGTTTGCTTTAAGAAATCCTAAGTGAATCCCAAAGCCAGCAGACCAGAGCCACTGCAGTTCCTTTTCAGCTCCAGCTTCAGCATCCTCCCTAAGCCTTCCATCATCCCTCCATCAGAAAAAGAACTGCCGCAGGTGACACATGTAAACACTCACTCACGAGCACTTACTGCTCACTAGGGTTGAATGGTCACCCTCCAACAAGTTCCTTATTTATAAAAGACAAGAGGAAGAGGAAGGAGAACCTGCAGAGAGACAGGGAGTGGGGGGAGAGGGAGAGAGGGAGGAAGAGAGAGAAGGGGAGAAGGGAGTTAAGAGAGCAAGAGAGCTTCTGAAAGTTAACCCTTCTTGTTTCTTTGTTAAAGTAACTCATTTTCCTTGAATGAATACACCACCACCACATGGGTATGCAAACAAGGAGCCGGAAGGAACTCTAAGGACTCCTGAAAGGCAGAGGCCCAGGTGGAAGGCCACATGCGGTCTCCCCTCGGGCTCTCTCACTGGACCTTTGTATATTACTCTTCCTCCAGCGCTTCTCCCCATTGAGGGCTTCCAACTTCCGGCCACCTTGAGGGGCTTTTTGGTAGAGTGCCACAAGAAGATAAAATTAGAAAGCAGGTTTTCTTTCTGTCCCTCACTCAGTTGGTCATACACACACCAGAAATACCCTCTCCCTTCCATCCTCACACACAGAGGAATCTGAGCCAGCTTCTAGCTGCCTCTAATCTTCCCCTCAGACTCTTCTCTCTGCTTGCCTGCCCCTTGAACGTGAGCTCCACAGCGTCTCCATTGTCACTTTTCCCCTCTGTCCGCCAAGTCTGCAGCCCTCACTTAGTATGTGTGTGGCAGCCTGTGCATGTGGTGGCTTACGCTCATAGTCTATGCCCTCAGCAGGCCCAGGCAGTAAGGTGGCTGCAAGTTCAAGTAAAGCCAGGCCTGAAGTATGATATTCTGTCTCAAACACCAAAATCAGCCAGTCAACAAAAGCATAAATAAATTAAAATAAACAAACTTTAAAAAGTTAAAATATGTGACTAAAGCCAGAACTTCATAGGGAAACAAACTTGTCTAACAAGGAATGGTTCTGATGGTGGCTGGTAGCAAGCAGATCACTCATTGCCAAGCGGACATGGTTACAGGGAAGCTACCATGAGCCACTGCTGCAGGCTTGTAACTCCCAGTTCAGCTTCAAATATGGGCAATAAATACAAAAATCTGCTAAATGATCACTCACTGTGATCTTTACAAGCGGCTTTGAAAGGATATGGTCTCTATTCTTACCAATACCTCTTCTTAGTCACTCATGTTAATCAAAAGGGGAAAACAGAGAGAGAAAAGCTGTGTGTCATTTGCTCCTCGGGATTAAGACAGTTCGCTTGATTTGAGTTTGCATTCAGAGTCTTCCTGGATGAAGCATGGAGAACCAAACACCCTGCATAGCTCTTCAAAGCCTCCAGGAGGCAGGGGAATCAGGAGGGAACTCCGAGCAGCTTCTGCATGAGTTATCCTGTACCTGAGAGATGTTTCAGGGTGGTACATTAATAAGCATCATCTTATTAATAATTGTCATATTTGATACAGGTTAGTTTTTCTTTTATAACATGTCTACTAGGGACTTTTTTAAATGAAAGAAGATATAAGTAGATTTGGTTAATATAGATGATCAAAAATACAGAGCAGCTAAGAACACTGATTGCTCTTCCCGGAGGACTCAGGATCCATTCCCAGCATCCATATGTTGGCTTATAACCATCTGTAACTCTAATAGAAGGGGATATAACGCCCCCTTCTGGCCTCTGTGCACACAGCATGCATGTAGCAACAGCTCTTCCCGTCCCCCATCACAAGATTCTTAGCTAAATAACAATTCCTTTGTTTCCATTGTTTCAACAGTCTGATAGCCAAAGGGAGGAACATGGGCATCTCTTTAGAATGCCTTCATTCATGCCAAGGTGGTTAGGGTTCCAGGTTATGGTCAGCCATCTGTTTAAATGAAAAGGAAAACTTACCCAAACCTGGGTGGAACTTTTTGTTCTTAATCTTGCCTGATTGCCTAATTCTGCCCTGTGCTGGTGATTGGGCTGCATTATCAAAATGCATTAAAGAAAATATTTTTTTTAATTTTACAGTTTAACATATATTTTGATATGTATTGACTTACTGTAGCCAGAGGACTTGGTTGCCTTAAAAAACAGCTATCTTGATGTCTTGGCACCTCTGCCTATCCTCTCTCCATCTCTGCTTCCAATATCACAAGTAGAAAGGGAAATATGCCTTTTCCTACCTAATGACATGTGCCTTTTCTCCTCAGAGTCCCCAAGACACTGACATGGAATGGATTTTCCTTGGAAACTTTGCAACACAGAATCACACCATTTTGGAGAAGAAATAAACACAGCCTGGTGGCACATGCCTGTAACCCAAGCACTCGTGAGGCTGATAGAGGAGCATTCAAAGTGCAAGGCCAGCCTGAGCTGCTAGCTGGAGTCCACCTCAATATTAAAAAGAAATACAAAAAGAAGAGTTAAATGGATCTGGTAGAAAACCAGTCTTGTGCTTTATTTGAGCCCTGAGATTAAATCAGATGTGCTCAATATTGCAATCTCCAAACCTTTGAGACAGTACTTCAAGGAGATAGGGGTGGGAGCAGCACATACAACAGTGAACTGAACTTGTTAGGAAGAGAATTTTGCTGGAAGCTACTTAGAATTACTTTTTCTCCTCACGTGAGGATCTCCATACTATTTGTGGAGAACATACCTCCACAGTTTCACCAGTCAACGTTGACTGGACTTAGAACCACCAAGGAGACATACTTCTGTGTATTTCTATAAGGGCCTTTCTGGAGTAGTTTATCTGAAGAAGGAAGGCTTCCTCTGAATGAGGATGGCACCATGCCATGAACTTGATCCCCCAAAACATGGAGTAGCATTCGTTTATCTCTCCCTGCTTCCTGACCGCAGATACAATGTGGCCCACTGCCTCATGCTTCGCTGTTTACCTTCCCTACCACTCTCAAACCACAAGGCAAGGAAACTCTAACATTCTTAAGTGACTTGGTCAGGTAGTCTATCACAGCAACAAGATAAGTAGCTAACATATTGTTAAATATCAAAGACAAATAAGATTTGTCCCTGGGTGAATCTGAGTGGGTAAAAATTTTTGGCTCCATGTTGCGCAATGCCATATGGATGTCTACTTTGGACCTGGCGTATTGCTTCTTCACTTTCTCAAGGTTTGTAAAATTATCAGTCCATGTATTTAGAGGTGGCAGAAGATCTGTTTTAAAGTCCCTATGATTATAATTTCTCTCCCCTTTCATTCATAAATAAACATCCAAAGTATTATTGTTTATCCCACCCTGGACCCAAGAATAATAGACAGGGGTAAGCATGAACCTCAAATACAAACCCAGTCAACAGACCAAACCCAGCCAGTGACTCCCTAAGCTTTCCTTGAGGAACAGGAAAGCACACTCATCAAGTTGCGGGCACAGTGGTGTTACGCTCCAGTAAATCTGACTGATACAATGTTTTCCTTTATTTGCCAATGAGGCTGAAGAGAGAGGATTATTTTCATATTTGTAAATTTAATTGAGGATTAAACCGTAATTGAATGCCTTTTATTTTATTTCACACATCAGAAGACTGAGATCCAGAGTGAGTTGCCCAAAGTGCCTTACTAGTTGGGGACAGAGAAAGTCCACAAGAATTTTATGACCTGTAATTCCTAGCCTAACTACTAGTCTGCTGTAGTATCAATATCATCAGGTATTTCATTCACTTGTATTATAATCTGAGAAATCCCTGGAGCTATGAAATTCCCAGAAGTCATTCTCAGAAGACAGCCACTGACATGGTTACTATTGCATTTAACCGCAAGCTGGGTCTTACAAGCCCTCTGTGATAGGTGCTAACAGGAAATCAACCACATTCCATTTTGATGCCTGGGAATTGATATCCATAGGCCCAGAAAATGTTTTGGCTGATCTTCCCAGGATCAGGATTGTCATTTTAACTGGCCATTCATAGTGCTGCCCTCCAAATGTCTCAGAAATGTGTTCAAACTAGGCAATGGGCTTGTGTTTATCTATGGTTCAACACCAGCACCAGCCAACTGATATCTTTACATAGTCCTAGAACCTTAAAGTAGAGGGATGTTTGAGGTTATATGGTCCAACTTTCTAATTAATAAGTGTATACTCTGAGGTTCTGAAAGATTTGTTTTAAAACCTCTCCAAACAACTAGTGCAGGGCCTTTCAAACATTATAAGCACTTCCCAAGACTTGGGTTCCCAACAGTAATGTGGAAACAGACCAGTGCTACTTCAAAAGATAGCTGCAGAATGAACCAAGTTCAGGACCAATGTAAGTATAAAGGAAGAATAGGTATTAATATACCCAGAGGGTGGCCATTTGGCTTCATTTGTATGTAGGGGTGCATGTATGTGCAGGTAGGTATACATGCAGGTATACTGACCTAGAGCTTATCGGGTATGCAAAGCTGTCTGGTTAGTGTTCTCCAGGTAGCCCTCCACCCCCACAGAGCTGAGATTGTACAGCTTCATTTGAACGTAGGTCTTGGAGATCAGACTTGAGTCCTCACACTTGCAGGACAAACACTTTATTGATCAGCCCATCTCCCCAGATGCAGGCTGTCTAAAACCAATCCTATCACATCAAAATGTGCATGCAAAAGAAATGTCTATATGAAGTATCTGGCACACTTTGCAAATGCATAGTCTTCTAGCCACTCCCAAAGATACAACCTCAAACTTATCCTTGCAATGTGTAAGCTTCTTCACAGCCCTTTAAAATAAGTCCATTCTAACTCCTCTCCTGCAGAACTACTAATCTGCTTTGTACCCATCAGGTATGTTGGTGTAGACAGGTTCATCTGCTTTAGAGTTTCATGTATATGAAACATTACATAGTTTGTGTCTGAAATATTTTCTCAATATATTGTAAGATGCCTTATTGTAGTATTAACAGCTTGCCTTTCCTTACTACATAATATTCCACTTAATGTGCATGTTTATATGTGTGTGTGTGTATCAGAAATATATGATACAAACACATCACAGTGTATTTATCTATTTGTATATCTACATTTAGTGGGGTAATCACAAGTAAGATTGCTATGAATATTTGATACAAGATTTTGGATGAACCTATATTCTCTTGACTAAACACTTGGGAGAAGAATGGTAATTTGATGGTAAGAAGCAAATGTTGAACCCTGCGCAAAGCTGCCACAGAGACCCTCTCAGGGATCTAGCATTTTATACTCTCACCAGCAATTCAGAGATTCAATTGCTTACAATTAATATGGATGCTTGGCATCATCTTTCCTATTTTAGTCATGTTCATGGGTATATTGACAGCCCACTGATGTTCTAATTTGCATTTCCCCTTATGAAAATCATATAGTATATCTATAATAGTTATATAGTACATCTGGATATTTATTTTCCCTTCCTATGTTTTCCTTCATGAAGGGTCTCTTGGTTACTTCTACACACTGGCAAGGATGTGTTATTATTGAGGTGTAAGTGTTCTTCATATGTTTCTAAGATAAGTACTTACCTTAGTACTTATTAAGTACTGTAGTGGTATTATTTTTATCCCATTCTGATTCATCCAGGCTATTTTAATAGGCTAAGTATATTAGAGTTTCTTCCTAGACAATTCTGAATAGCTTCCTTTATTAGGAAGTGTGAGGTTTTATAGAAGAAAAGACTTTATACAGGGACTGGGGGATAGCTATTATCTTTTGGCAAATGTGGCCTAGAGACAGTTTTTATGAACAAAGTTTTATTAGGACAGAGTCATATTACTTCATTGACATGTTGATCACAGTTGAGTTTTGTGCTACAAAAGCAAAGTTAAGTAGCTATAAGAGAGACCGTGTGGCTTCCTAAGTCTAAGCTGCCTATTATCTGTCCCTTTACAGGAAAGGTTTGCCAACTGCCAATTTATAACATTGGCTTTTGTGTTCCTAGCCAACTTCTAGACCAGAGAAAAGAAGCCTGTCATTTCCTTCAAGTAACCGAAGTAACTTCTTTGACTCCCTTCTGTTCCATAGGCTGAAGAACAAATATCCCTCAGCATTCCCTGGAATTGATTTGCCCGGTTCTGTGCCACCCTGGCCCTCCTTCAGTGGTTACTTCTTTTTATACTTCCATGCCCAAAGTTATCCTAAGAATTCTTGGCACTCATATAGTCACAGCAAGAGAGAAAGTCACTCATTCATTCCTTTAACTTGGGCACTTCAGCTTTTGAACATCAGGGCAGAGTTGGTTCCAATTACGGATATGGTCAGTTACATATCCCATGTGCGTTCTCTCCTGGGTATCTTCTCAAGGGCACTTACTCATCTCTTCATCACCTTATTTAACAATATAGATGTCACGGCTTCTGTTTTCTGTGCACTGTACTTATAGTTATTTGAGTCTAAATATAAGATACTGCATTTATCCCTATTGAATACTGCCGACTGTGATTCATATTCCAACTGTCATGAAGAACCAAGCTGTTGTTATGGCAAGTTTTGCCACAATCCATTCAATACAACACATAAATACATCATCATCATTTACTTATTTGCAGCTTCAGGTTGACTTGCCTTCAGCAGAGAAGGCTCATCTTTCGTTTAAGTGATGCCAGATGAGGTCCTCAGACATCCTCCCCATCAATGCCCTCTCTTGTCTCTTCAATGGAGCAGTCAAGGAGCTGCCATTCAAAAATGCAGTTTTCAGAAAGAACCAGACAGAAGCTATATTGGCCATTTTAGCCTAAGTCTTAGGAAGAAATTAAACTCTTTTGTTAGTTGAGGCTTTCTATTAGCTTATTTGTTTGATTAGTTTGGTCGGTTGGCTGGTTCATTGTGTTGTTTGTTTCTTTGTCAATGCTGTCTCAAATTATTTCTCCATTTCAGAGGGACAGGACAAATGGATCCTCATCTTGGTATTTTAAACTTGTCAAGCCACAGACATGAAAGTTCGATCATCCTGGAACTCAGCCAAATTTTTCATTTCATAAGAAACAAAACAATGTCTTCTACAAATTGAGCAAAAAGAGGATGCTCCAAGATACTTGTATCCAAGTTGGAGGCTGTGTTGTAGAGGATAGCCTCAGGCCTTCTTTACCATTTAATTAAATTCAAGGGTACTAAAAATACTCCTGCCCTTCCTTAGGCCTCTGAAAGATGCTGTGAAGTTTGGCTAGTGTTGTTGGGTTTTCAAAATCACTCTAAAATAAATAAGTTTTGCCAGACCAACATTTTGGGTATCTCTGGGGCCACAGAGTAATACAACCCAAACATGTATAAAGTAATCTAGACTTTGCATTTTTAATTATTTAGCGTTTTTGAATTTTAAGGTGAACCCTATTCTCTTGTTCAGGCAAGAGTGGACAAGTCTTGCATATTTAGGGTGCTAAAGAGCACATGAATCTGTAATCTTGTATCCCAACTTTAGTGATAGTCTAGCTTCATTAGCACTACTATATGACAGGGTTAATCTTGTAACCTCTTAGTACCCCAGAACTCTTATTTGTCAAATAGAGAAAAGCAAATGAGAACTATCCACTGAAACTCCAAAGAACTGACCCTCAATCTACAAAGCAGAAATGTTTTAAGCCCCATCCACCCTGCGATCAGTTGAGGGGAAAGGAACAAAACAGCAAGCAGAAGGTAGAATTAAAGACTCTGCCTCCTAGTTCCCTACAATACCCTTATGCAGGCTTTGTTTTCCCACATTCGCACTGCCATATATTCAGAAAGGTGGGCTGATTAAATGAGGTCACACTTATATGATAGCCCCATAAACCCTAGGAACATCTGAGTAGATAAATGGATGACAGTAAGACAGGTCACATGACTCGGTCGAGTTCTAGGGCACTAGTACTGAAAAACAGATAGGAAGAGCCTGAGCTTTAGTCTGTTGAGCTGACCCTATGAGATGGTAAAGATCTGAACAGGCAGCAGGGGTACCCAGCTGTGCAGTGACCCTGTAAGCTGTAGATGGGCTCAAAGAAGCAAAAAGGGAGGAAAGAGGTAACTGTGCTGAGTGAGGATCTGATGAGAGATGGGGTTGAATTTGGAGTTAGAATCCAACTGTCTGGTTCTGCTTCTGAATTCCTTGGTCTTAGGAAGATAATTACATTTTTCTCTCCCTCAGTTTCATCATTTGCAAACACAGAAATAGTATTAGGATCTCTTTTTTTAAGTTTTTTTAATATTTATTTATTTATTATGTATACAATATTCTGTCTGTGTGT
>LOEQ01004809.1:95346-127975 GCA_001685075.1 Bramus lutescens | reverse complement strand
TCTTTATTAACCAATTAAAGTAACACATAGACAGATGACCCTCCTACATCACTAATGGGCTCAGTTTTATATATTTTCTGTGCAGGTAGCAACAGCTGCCATGAACTTATGAGTTCAGTGCTATATTATGCCCAGATGATAGTGTTTCTGGCTTTCTAATAGCTCTTTTGCAGTGTTCCTTGAGACATCAGAGGACAGAACTGGATGGTTCATTTAGAGCTCAGAATTTAATAATCATTTATTTTTTAGTAGTTTGACCAGTTATAGGTCTCGGGCATTATAGCCCTTGATGCTGCAGCAAAGAATCTCTCCAGTTAATGCTGAGGACAGGACTGCTCTATGGTATAAACATAAATATTTAGGAAGAAGCTTGACAGCATACATGTTTAGCGAAACAAAAGCAGCAGATTATCCACTAGGACCTATGCCTTTAGCCATTGGTCTGTGGCCAGGTCCATACTATCACGTGTGAACCCTGTCCTGCAGAATAGGGCTAGGATTTAATCAGTAAAAGTAATAGACATGAGAAAGACAGGAGAAATAGTTGTGAGTTCTTCGACAGTTTCCATTGATGTTGATCTTATGATAGACTCAAGCTTTTGTCGTCTGTTTAGGTGAGGCATATTGTTCCTCTGCTTGGCAATACTTTCTCAGTGATCTGTAGAGGTGGGCAATGCCATTCCTCTGATTGGGTTCTTATAAGCTCTAACTACGAACTCTTAATAGGATTTAGGGTGTTTCCTTGTGATATATCCATGTTTCCTCTACCACCTAGAGGAGATGATATCATTTCATTATTTCACATCTCCACTGAAATGAGTTATCAACCCTTCCTTTGGTTTCTGGAGTTATGGCTAAGACCAGGATATTTAAGTACAATGCATTAAGCTCACTAAGTCATTTTTCTTGAAGTGTGTTTACTATATATTTACAGTGAAAAACAGTGTTCCTGCTTCTCATTTCTCCTAAGGAAGAAACTAGAGATGTGTAGGATTTCTTTTTGAAGAGACTTCCTCAGAATTTCCCTCTCAATCAGAAGTGATGGAAATCAGCTAAGATGGTCACGATTCTCAACACAGATACTGGATTGGATCTCTTTCTATCAAGGCACAATGATCCCCAAATCATTGAAAATCCTTTATAAGGCCTAGAGTTGGTAGGTACACTTTGAACTGCCTGAGTACCTCCACGGGAAGTGTCTAACAGCATGGAGTGTAGCAACTCATTTAGTTTTAAAATTTGTACCTCAAGAAAAAAATGTAAGCAAAGACAAAGATTTGGAAGAGTCTGACCCTATTTTCAAAGCAAAAACATAAAATGTAATAAAAAACAATGTCATAGGACCATAATAAATAACATATCAGGGGTGATATTAGAAAACAACAGCAACAAAAAGAGTCAAAGAAAGGGAAACTAGAAGTTGTCTAAATTAGATTATGTGTACCCGAATTTGTGAAAACACCAAGTTTCAGAAGTATCATGAGATCAAATGATGTTAATGTCAATATAAGATTTGAAAAAGACTAATTAGGAAGAAGAATTAGTAAGCATTTTGGAAGGTGAATTTTATTACTGAAATCGGGTAGAAACTAGATGCCCTTGGGTGAAAACTGAACATTTTATTACACAAGATTCTCATAGGAAAAAAGTCACGTAAAAATTAGAATATTTAAGGGAAAATGTAATAAATGGACAACTTATAAAACGGAAATCAGGAAATAGCAAAATCACAACGGATGGGATAATGGCTAAAGACCGAGAACTATGTATTTTGTCATCCATAAGACTGAGTTCACAAGGAGAGCGCGTTTACCAGAGAGGGAAGGAAATGACTTCTGCGTAGGGGAATAGTCAGCTTGAGAGAGGAAATATGACAGCAACCTCAATGTGGCACTGCCATCTTCACCTCAGTGTCCTCAGAACAAACTTACAAATGAGTTCCTCACTGGCAAAACTCATGCGGAAGATAGAATATGAGGCTGTTCAGTGATATAATTCGTATGGAACTGAATGGGTTATGTCGGGAGCCCTTTGCAAATGTGATGGAAGGGAAGGCTAACTCAACACTAGGTTCCTGATTACAGAGATGTCCAAAAAGATTGGATGAAGGAAAAGCTGTAAGTTCACATAACAGGATCAAGGAGGGCAAACACTGTGCATGGCTGAGGGCAGATGAATGCCTTTGAGAAGGGAAGGTGGGAAACACAATAAATGAAGCAGTCTGGGATGGAGACAGAACAAGTAACACAGGGTAGACACTCTGGAGCAGGAAATGGAACTCCTTCTCTATTAACAACAATAGCAAAAGTAAGATCTCTGCAGGTGGTCAATGTTTGGGAAACCCTTGTGATGGGGAGGGAGCCTGGAGCCAGCATACTTCAGAAAACTTGTAAAACCGGTTCCTATCTGCCAGAAGGAGTCATTTTCCTTTTCTCTGGCAGAAAGGAAATATGGCTGTCCATTGACATATACCTGTGGTTGATCTCAAAGTGCATGCTGGCCTCCAGATGCCCTCTGTATCACAAGTGCTTGGAACTGCAAAGCCCCATGTCCTTCCCTTCAGCAACAACTAACTTCTCACCCTCTTTACAAGCCCTCTAATCTCACTATGCACTTCTCTTTCAGATAACCTTGGCAATGCCACCTCCTGTCTGCTGACCTAATGCAATCTACTTTTTTCTTTCTCCCTAGATTCCTCCACATGGCTCTCTTTCTCATATCTACAATAAAAACCCCACTAAACATATCATGAAACAGTCATGCCAAGAGTTTCTTGCTTACAGCATTACATTAGATGGCAGAGCTAGCTTATTATCTGTTAATTTTGGGAGTGAAAAGATTACATGGAACATAATAAAAACACATACTTTTGCCTGGTAGCAGCACATGCATGTCATGTGACCAAGCATAACCCCAATTGTGTGAGTTCTAAAAACTTAAAGACCGTAGTTTAGGTAATGCGTAAAGTCGGCATTGTGGTTAATGATTTGTACTGGCCTTCAAGGCTATGTAACCTAGTGAAACCATGCTGATTTCATCAGGAAATTGGACAGAAATTACAGAAGGGGCAAGTGGATGAAGAAGATGTATTTAAGAGTAATTAATAACTGTTTACAGACATATGTAGTCACCATTAAATATGAAATAATGAATAATTCTATGGACATACAATGTGCAGTCATTACTAAATTTGAAAATGGAATATCATGCTATGTTACTTACATATCCTGGCATGCTTTAGTTTCAAGAATCTAGGGTGCATTGTTTAAATTAGTTCTTCTGCCCTTTGTGTGAAACTCCCAAGACAACTTCTTGAGAAGTAAGAACACCCACAGATTTTTGTACGCATTATGATTGTTTAAATTTAATTACTGTATCACTCATACACGGCAGAAGAAGCACCTTGTGGGTTCCCATCTCCCTGCTCAGCATCTCTTTTGTCAGCCACATAACAAGAATGTTAGCAAAGAACAGATTCTAATTCATTCTATGAGAGTAAATTATAGAATTCTGCTTACAATGAAAAATGTCATTACTAGTAAGGATACAGAAAGATAATGAGAACATAACTTGGATTTATTTTTTTACCAGTGTGTGAAAGGCAGGATAATTGGAACTCTAATTTTTGGAGTAGTTTTCTTTTGGGAAAAAAATAATATTCAAATAAATGATTATTTATATTTCTCTCTTGGTTTTACTAAGGCATAGCAGCTTTAACAGTAAATAATAATTTTAAAAAACAAATATTAATTGTGCTTTTATTGTGAAATTTTCATTTTTATCTAATCAATTAATGTTTTTAAGTTAATTTCTACAAATATAGTTGGAGTTATTCTTGTTTGTTTTTTGAGCTAGGTTCTCACATAGTTCTTCGGGTTGGTATTGAACTTCCTATGTATTCAAGGATGACTACGAACTCCTGATTGTCCTGCTTCCCCCTTTGTTTATTAGTATTGCAATTACAGTTGTGTACTACCTTTCCATGATTTAAAGTTGGAATTTTTAAAAATATTTAATATAATAATATGTTTACATGGTAAAGGGAAGAAGAGAGTAAAAGAGAAAGATGGAGGGAGGGAGAAAATGAACAAATATTCCTTAAAGGTTTTGTGGTAGCACATATTATAATAACAGTTTAAAAGATTATTTTTCAATTAACACTGTTATTGTTATATTTATTTAAATATAAAATATCTCTAATAATAATTCATAGTTGCAAATTATTCATTTCAACGTACTAATTTTGTTAATATTGATTTGATTGCATTTTAACTTTATCTCAGATATATATATCTCAGATATATGAGTAGTTTGATCATTACAGAGTTTAAGAAGTAGTAAAAATGTAAAGTTGTTTAATATAAATAATTTCATTGAATTATTTAAGCAGACCAATAAAAATAAGCATACTATGTATTCTACCATTTTAAGTGAATTTCTTAAGTGTAAGAGATGGATGAAATTGCCAATATTATATAATAATCAATATCCAATTCCAAATTCTACCCTATAATTTCTGATGTTTATTTGTAGATTTTTTTCCAAAGTAAAGAATGTACACAAGGCGTCCCCCCCCAAAACAGGAGGAACTGATCCACTCAGTACTTGACATCTAAGTATGATCTCAAAATTTTCACTAAAATAAAATCAACACCTAATATTAGGAACAAAATCGCATACTTTATGGGCATTAATTGGGAATATCATTACATAATGTCTCGTGTATATTTTTTAATCTTCATTTAATACGTTTAATTAAAATTATATAAAATAAAACACAGCAGCTAATTAAAATATAAGTCCTTTATGCTAGAGGAAACATCTTTCTGGTAACTTATTTCTACGACAATTTGTGTCTGTTTTAAAAGCAAAGAGCAAAACAGAAGAAGTAAGGGGAGAATTACAAAAGCATTTATAAAAGGGCAGAAAGTACTGTTTAATTAAGACCAATGAGGGAATAACCTGTATCATAGTTAACATTATTATAAATTAGTGACCTAGGAAAATGGAGGCCAATCAAGCAAAGACAAGGGCAAGGGGAAAATGTACCTCTGGGATGAGTCATTACAGATCTAATTTTAACTGGACATGTGATTATTTGAATGGGCACATGGGAAATTAAAGTTTGAGTCTGACATTAATGATAATTTTTGATCAGAATTTGTATTCATACATCCAAGTACAAAAATATATTTAATCTTTTCTTTTGAACTTTCTGTGTACAACCCATATAAATTCTTAGTAACAGAATATTTTTGTTATTCTAATTTGTTATATATAGATTTATTTTAATATTTCTGCGATATGAATTTAGTATCTAGAATAAAAGGTATTTTCAACAAATATTTATAACTAATGACTAAATCATTAATTTGAGTAATTCTCAATAAATAGGTAATACTAAGGGCCAAAGTTATGATCCTGATAATTATGATCAGTTTCAATTCTGAGTCAGGTTTGTTGACTTAAATCAGTAAAATTCATCATGCTCATTCCAGTAGCTTGTATAAAGAAAAAAATTAATTAATGATGAAATTTATAAAGAAAGTAAGTAGAGAAGTAGAGAGTGTCCTAGAGGAATAAAGAGTTTGTGAAGTGAAGAAGCTGGAGGTATTTTCACAGCCAAGTTATTCCATACTAATATGATTTGTCTTTGATTGATTGCTTCAGAAGCAAAGCACAATAAGTTCTATTGAAGCAGAATTAAAAATTTTATCCGCTTAAGGTTGATAGGACATTTTATGTTTGAAATCAAGTGCAGTAGTTGACAGAAAATACCTATTCAATACTATTGCTGATTTAATGAAGGAATTCAAATGTTGGATTTAGTTACACTTCATAAAGAAGGAAGAATCTACAAATAGGCTCAACAACAAAAAAATTAAGCAACATTTCCAACTCTCTTATCTCAATGTCCAAATTTTAGGTCTTCTTATGTGCTTATTAGTTTAAAAATTACCCAAACTAGGCTTGTTTTTTAGCTTCTGATGCAAGAGTAAAAGGAAAACTTAGAAATGAATACAACAATGGGAAAAGGAACTCTCAGGAAAATCTGCGGTAATGAATGCCATCTGAGACAATAAAAGGATAACCCTCACCCCCAGCCTTCTGCAGTTAAGACAGCTAGGATTCAATATAGGTCTGAGAAAGGTGATGGAGCTCTAACACTATTTGTTAAATGGTGCTTTAAGTTGATGAATTAATGCATCGTTGAAGACTGCAAGGTACTATATCTCTATTATCAATATTTTGTATTTGTATAATGAATCACAAATAGCAGTTTTCAAGGAATTAAAAGAAACTTTTATACAAATGTTATTCTTAAAAAGTTCAAACAACTAGACATCTCTCATCACCAAGTGAAATCTCCAGTGCTAGGAATGGATTACATGTAATCAACTTGTTGTCCAAAGGCCCCTCCCATGGGAATCCCTTAACAACCCAGGTTATTGTCAAGGCTTTGTTTCCTCTCCACAAACTGATGACAGGGCCCCACTGCTGATGAAAACATCTGTGTAACTCCCTCAACATCGAGAAATCAAGGTGGTTCATAATAAGAGTCTCTTGCCATGCTGACTAGTGTTCATGGTACTCTGCACATGACTAGAGAAGAAAGGTAAACATCATCATAGCAACAAACTCTGTGATCCACAATCATGACCAGCCTGTAAAAGACAGTAGTGCAGTACTGACAAAATGTCCATAGAGTGATCAATTGCTAGCTGATTGGAATTAATCCCCAGTCCATAAGAAGGAACTTATGTCGAATACTGTTTGGGTGGCCAAGAACCTGAGACTAGATAGGCCATATACCTAGGGGCAAACCAAACACTACTAATCTAAAAAAAAAGTCATAGCAATAAAATAACTCTTAACCATATTCTTTTAAGCACATAGATCAGTGTCTTGCTCAGCCATCATCAGAGAAGTTTCCTCCTACAGTAGATCAGAACAAATACAGACTCACAACTGGAAAATGAGCAGAGTGCAAAAGACCTTGGAGTACTCAGTCCTAAATGGGGTATCTCCATCAAATCCCTCCCTTCAGAGCTTAGGGAACTCAGCAGAAAAGGAGGCAGAAAAATGTAAAAACTAGTGGAGATGGAAAACATCAAGGAAGTAAGTCCTTTTTTCAACATAATTAGAACTCAAACACAAAGGAACCCACCGAGATTATGGCCGCATGCACAGGGCCTGCAGGAGTTTAAGCTAGATGGTACCCCAGTGCAGAGAGGGGAAGGAATATCTATTCTTTCTGTATCATGCATCCATTTATTTTTCTCTGTAACACAATTAATAAAAACCCAGAGACAGATATTGGGGTTCAACCTGAGGGTCAGAAAAGCTAAAGAGCCATATAAAAAGAAAACCTAAACACTGGCTCTTACCTCTACCTCAGTCCTAAATGGCAGAATGAGACTATGAGAGAGCTGTCTCCACCTGTTTTATATTCCTCTCCAAGGCTTCGATTAAAGGCTTGCACCACTACCGACTGGTTTCTATGACAAACTAGGTGGCTACAGGAATTAAAGGTGTGTATTCCCACTGCCTGGTATGTAAAGATGACCAAAGGGGCTGTTTTACTCTCTGATCTTCAGGAAAGCTTTATTTATTAAAATACAAATGAACTATCACTAAATTTCACCAAAGGATTCTTATTGGATATAAAAATTACACTTAAGGACAAGCCCCAGGTTCAGCAGTAGATAACTAACACCAATGAACTCAATGATAGTTTGGGAGGTTCTTTGTTTTATCAAGCATTTATTTGAAACCTTAGAGGTCATTTAATTAGGGTTTCGATTTTGTTTTTATGAGTTTCCTATGTGTAAAAATACATGTATCTCAGAATCTATATGCTTATTATATTTTTCTTTGGCTCTTTTATCTGTGTTTTGTCCTATTCATATTTTTGTGTTATTATTTTTAATAAATTCCACCCTATCACAGTTTCACATATAAGCCACTCACCACAAACTCCACTCTCTCCCAAACTCCAATCCACTCCTCCTTCTTTCTCTTTAGAAAAGGGTCGGCATCCCTTGTATATCAAACAACCATGACATGTCAACTTTTGGTAAAACTAGGCACCTCCCCTCTTATATAAGGCAGGAAAGGCAAGCCAGTAGGAGGGAATAGTCCTAAAAACAGATAACAGTCAGAGACAGGCCATGCTCGCACTGGTAGGAGTCCCACAAGAAGACCAAGCTACACAAGTGTAACAATGTACAAAAGACCTAGGTCAGTCCCATTCAAGCTCTCTGGTTGGCAGTTGAGTCTCTATGAGCCCCTACAACCCTACGTTAGTTGATTATGTGGGTTTTATTGTGGTGCCCTTGATCCCTTTGGCTTCCACAATTCTTCCTTCCCCTCCTCCATAGGAGTCTCTGAGTTCTGCCCATAGTTTTATTAAGGGTCTCTACAACTGTGAGTTGCTGTGTGAAGCATCTCTGAGGATAATTGTGCTAGGCAATAATCTATGAGCATAGCAGAAGATCTTTAGGAATTATTTCATTGACTTCTTTATTGCCAGTCATGTTTGGTTCTATCCTAGGTCTCGGTTATGTCCAGGCAGTGTCAGGGGTAGGCTCTCTCTCATGGACCTTTCATGGTGGGCTCCTTCTCAAGTTGGACCAGTCATTGGTTAGCTACTCCCATAATTTCTACGCCACTATTACCCTGCCACATCTTGTAGGAAGTGAAAATTGTAGGTCAAATTGTAGTTTAAGTTGCTGGGTTGGAGTCCCATTCTCCCCTGTAATTGCCTGGTTACAGGAGATGGCTGTATTCCCTATTACCAGAAGTCTTAACTGGGGTCACCCTCATCAGATCCTGGGTTGTTCCCATTGCACGAAGTGTGCAGTATCTGAGAGATGCCCCCTGATTTCAGTTGTCTCCCCCAGTATTTTCCCTAATCTTCACCTCACCTGATTCCTCCTGTTCCCATGCCCATTCCCTATCCCCAACCTTTCTTCCTGTTACTTACCATGTCTATACGATGACCCTTCAGAGTGAGACTCTTGAGTCCCCATTGAGACCTCCTTGTTACTTATCTTCTTTTATCCTTTACTTTACAGTTAAGATATGCTTATAAGTGAGCACATATCATATTAGTTTTTCTGTGTCTGCGTTAGCTAACTCAGCATGATCTTTTCTAGTTCCATCCATTTGTCTGCCAAGTTCAAGGTGTCCTTGTTTTTAACAGCTAAGTAATACTCTATTGTGTAAATGTACCATAATTTTGTTATCCATTCTTTGGTTGGTGGACATTTAAGCTTTTCCCAGTTTCTGGCTATTATGAATAAAGCTGCTATGAATGTGAGCCTGTGTCCTCTGATATGGTGGAACATTTTTTGGGTATATCCCCAGAGTAGTGATATATCTGCATCTTGGGTAAGTCGACTCCCAAATTTCTGAGAAACTGCTATTTTGATTTCTAAAGAACCTGTACATGTTTGTGCTCCCACCAGCAATGGAAGAGTGTTCTGCTTGCTCTATATCCGCTCCAGCAGGAACTGTCATTTGTGTTTTTACCTTACTCATGCTAACAGGTGTACAGTGGAATCAGTGAATCATACTGACTTGCCTTTCCCTGATTGGTAAAGATGTTGAACACTTCTTCAGTACTTCTTGGCCATTTGAGATTCCTCTATTGAGAATTCTGTGTCTAGATTTGTATCGTATTTTTTAATTAGATTATTCGGCTTGTTTGTGTCTAATATCTTGGGTTCTTCATATATTTTGGAAGTTAGTCCTCTGTCACATGTGTGGTTTAAGGTCTTTTCCCATTCTGTAGGCTGCCATTTTGTACTTTCAACTTTCTTTTGACTTATAGAAGCCTTTTAGCTTCGTGAGTTTTCATGTATTAATTGTTGATCTTAGTTCCCACAAGATTTATCATTATAATCATCATTATTATTATGTTTCAGATATCTATTTTCTATCTAATGAGAGAGAGACAGAAAGACTATGGATTTGGGTGGGCATGGAAGTGGGGAGGATTTGGGAATAGTTGGGGGAAAGGAAATGGTAACAAATACATATTATATGAAAAAACTATTTCCAATAAAAATTTGTTTGTCTAGGCACATCATATAAGAAAAAGATCATGTGGTTTAGAAAGACTTTTTAATCTATGTGCTAATTTTCGCTTTGAGCCTAGTTTCTAAAAACTCAGTTGTGAAATGAGGAATTTGAATGAAGTAGACAAAAAATTGAAAATAAATCTAAATAAATCTTAATGTAGCAAAGTTCCACTGAAGGAGAATTGTGTGCTCTAGTTTAGTGAGGACAGTGACTTTAAAAACATTGCACATTTCATTAACAAGATGTTTCCAATATTTTGGAAAATGTATCATTCAAAGTTTAGCCTAAAACTCAGGTTTCTGATCTTAAACATATTTTGCTCATCCTTTTTGAGACTGAAAAAAAGCATTAAACATTTTAATATTTATGTATTTTTTATTTCTCTCTCTCTCTCTCTCTGTGTGTGTGTGTGTGTGTGTGTGTGTGTGTGTGTGTGAAGGATTCAGGCATGAAGATCATAAGACAGCCTGAAGGTACCAGTTTTGTCCATCCACTCTGTGAGTTCTGGTATATAAGCTAGGTGATCAGTCTTGGCAGCAGATACTTGTACCTCCTGAGCTGTTTTACCATTCCTTGAATATGCAAATTTTATGTGATTTTTCCTCCTTCATTTTTAGAAGACCTAATGTTTTTATGTGTATGAGTGTTTTGTCTGCATCAATGTTTGTCTACCATTTTAGAAGACTTAATTTTTTACATGTATGAGTGTTTTGCCAGCGTCTATATATGTCTACCATGTGTGTCCTCAGAAACCTGAAAGCATCTAGTTCCCTTGCAGTTGGAGTTATGGATCACTGTGAGTTGTCATGTGGATGTTAGCAATGAACTGAACCTTCTGCAGCTGCAGAAGGTACTATTAGCCATTCCAAACTTAGTTCTCTCCTTTAAAATCTGAATTATAAAAACATCTGAAGCCTGGTGGCAGCAGCGTACCTTTTGGAATTTTACATAAACAAGTAGCAAATTCTTCACAGAAAATAAAAGTTATGGGGCCATGGTTAAAGATCAAGTGGGAGGGGTAATTGCAATAAAATCCACAATATATGCAGACAGGACTGAAGTGCCTATAGGTGGAGACTAAGTGATTTCAGCATCCAAAGAACAGAAAGCAAAGGCATTTTTACTTCCACTTTTGAAAGTAAAATTTTGCTGTGATAAAATATTGACAAAAACCTACATATGGGAGAAAGGGGCATATTCCAGCATACTCAGCCTATCACAGCAGTGAAGTCCCAAGGGCTGGAGCTTGAAGCTGCTGGTCAGATCAAGTGCATAGTCAAGAACAGGACAAAAGGAACATACTCATACTTCTTTGCTGACTTGTTCATTGTATTTAGCTCGATTTCCCCATTCTCACATACTTTAGGATTCCCCTGTCTAGGGAATGGTGTTACCCATGGAGGGCTCAATATTCTCATAACAATTAACTTAATGAAGACCTCCTTGAAACAGACATATCCACAAGGCCAACCCCATGTAAGCTATCGCTCACTAAGACTGTCTTCTCAGGTGATTCCAGGTTATGTCAAGTTGACAGTTAGAACTAACCATTTCAAAAGTGAAGCGATAGTATTTGTGAGGTGTCAGAGGATAAGATACCAAGACCACCTTGGTACAATGGAAAGCAGAGCATGCCAGCTCTCCATATGCTATCAGAACTGGGAATGATGTTGCATGCCTCCTTTCACAGGTCAGTCAAAGAGCTCTCTGCTAAATTTAAAAAAGAGAACAGAGTGTAGGAACCCGAGTTGTAAATAACAGAACTCTTCAGTATAGAAAAATTCTACAAAAAGTTAACAGTAAAAACTCCATTAAACTATTTTCCTTAATACTTAGTAATTAATTTTTCAAAACTCCATTTCAAAATAAAATTTAATAATGAATGTAAATATAAAATAAATCAGGCATACATTTAATCACACCATCAAACATAGACCTTAATGTATTTGAAGCAAAATTAATATCCATTCATGTATAATATGGAGAAAAATAAGAGCTACAAAGATATTCAAATTTTAACAGGAAATCCAGTAGACATCATTATTCTAACACTATGATGGTGTAGAGATATGTGGCTCTAACTCTCCTTCATGTCACTATGTTCCTCTAGTTGGGGGAATGGAGCTTGCAAGCTGCAGACAGAGCTGAATCTGCTTCTGTTTGAGTCTAAAGCACTCAGCAGGGCATTGAAATTGACCACAGATTTTATATTGAAACAATGA
Source organism: Bramus lutescens (assembly GCA_001685075.1). Taxonomy (NCBI): domain Eukaryota; kingdom Metazoa; phylum Chordata; class Mammalia; order Rodentia; family Cricetidae; genus Bramus; species Bramus lutescens. The sequence continues at coordinate 115,667 of LOEQ01004809.1, read as the reverse complement.
GCTTTCCTACAGCACGATTTGTGGCTAAGAAATGCCATGTGCTTTACTGGGAGCCAAGCATCTTTGGCACAGCAGCTGAATCCACTACTGGCCAGAAATGGAACAAGATGCAAATGGAGGTTTCGTTATGCTAATACTAAAATGAGTAAGTTCCCTCTGTCCAAAATTAAAATAAGTCGAGCCACAATATGCTCAAAAAAATCTATGAATTCTTCAGTAGATTTAAATATATGCGAACATGTTTTAAAAATCATTATAACATAAAACATTTTCAAAATCAAACATCCACCATAGCAGACTGTCAGTTAACCACATTCTGCTTTGAAAAGTAGGTAAAATGGATTGTGCATTCATTTTATCTTTTCTTTATCAATTGTATCACTGAGTAACTAAATAGATGAGAAATTTTTTATGGCTGTATTACAGCTAATGAATGAAGACAGAATTACAATATCATTTCACAGCTCCTAATGAATTAATGGCCCTAGACGTGGATCATTAATTATTGCTAAAATTGCACAGGAAGACAGACCTTGACTTTATGGAAATGACAAGCCACTTTATGAAGCATCTTCATTAAATACTGAACAAGAATCTGATCTAATGTCTAAATCCAAATCTCAAATTACAAGAAAAAAAATAAGTAGAGCATGCTAAAACCAAGATCATGGGAGAAATTATTTAACAAATGACATTTAATTTCTTTTGTCATTTTAATTATTATTAAAATTGAAATAGCAATTTTAAGATAATGGATTATTTTATTTAATACCTCAGCCTTCCAGAAGAACATCTTCAGTTCCTTGAAGTCAAATTCAAACAGGTTTTAAGAACCCTCAATATTAAATATGAGCATGATGCAAATCAGTTCAAGGTGATTCCTGGTGAGCCGTATGCTGGCAGCCTAGCTAATGACATTCGCTCAGAAGGATTACCACTGAACAAAACTGTATGGCTGAAATATGAATGTAAAGCAAAAAAGATTAAATGTCTTGTTTGGAAGTTAATTTAGTCACAGGGCTTTGATATCTTTCTCCCTTTTATTGCAGGAATGTTCCTGAATATCACAACTAGAATGTGCTGTGTTCCATTTATTTCTTTCTGACACACCACGTTATATATTTGTGAGTCTGAGCCCCTGAATATAGGCTTGAATTTTTCCAACCTAAAACATTCAGATTATATCATTCAGAAACTTGCAATGTAACTTGCAAAATAAAATCTCAGTTGTATTATTTTAATGGAGAAGCAATGGCTACTGTTGACAAGACATAGACTTTTTTATGAAGTCATCAGTCATTTGAATTTCCCTTACATATCAACTCTTGAGGTAGGTTCTGGGTATAAAATGATTTATTAAATTTATTTAAAGACTGGAGAGAAGGCTCAGTGCTTAAAAGTACTGGCTGCTCTTCCAGGTGACACGGGTTTGATTTCCTGTCTGCATAAACATCTGTAATGCCAGACCCAGGGAGTGCAACACCCTCTTCTGGCCTCCAAACCAGCTACGAGGCATGCAAAGTGGTGCTTAGACACATGCAGGCAAAACACCTATACACATTAATAAGTAAATAAATTTATGTAACCACTTCATCATACTCAGTTAATGCAGGGCTTCTTTATTGTGTCATTTAAGCTCAAGATGACAAACCAAAGGAAGAAAAGCAGCTCCCAAGTGCCTTCTACTCATCCACTCATTACTATTTCAACTATTTACTTCCTGGTTTTACAAGATCAAAAGAAATAATGTGCTGGTTAGCCTTTGACAACTGACCTAAACTGGCCAGGTGCTTTTCCTCCATGTTTGATCATAGCAAAAGACAAGCAAACTAGGATGAACAATTTCAGGATTATATATTTAGGCACCCAAATTCAATGATAGTCACAGGGATGGTGCTTAACAGCTGTGCATGTTTATACTCTTAAGTTTCTTTCAGACATTTAAAATTGTGTAATACATATTTCTTGGGAGTATGGTGAGGTCCCCAGGGTGCTGTGACTCAGGGTGCACGGGAAATCAAGTAGCATTAGCTCTATGTATGCTGCAGGTATATTGAGAGCAGTTCTTAGTTTGCATGCTGACAATAGGGATAATTAGACTATCAGACTTCACAGTTATTGTAAAAAGCCATGGGAAGTATAGTTTAGCATTCAATCCTGGACATAACTAACACATGCATTAGGATATGGCTAAGAATTGGCACAAATACGGTAACTGCTTTAAGCTTATATAGCATGAACTTATATAAAGTGCTTTAAACTTCAAATCTTCACATCAAAGATTTTTTTTCAGTTATCATCAATTATTTTTTTCATTTTCATATAACTAGAAATAGAGAACGTGATACAGTAATTCAACATTAGCTGTGCATTGCTATTTATATATAAAATGAGTGCACCATAGTTTAAAGTTACCCCAAAGCAGCATGAACAGTGAATAACTGTGTGTTCATTTTCAGACACGAGAGAGTTAGAGGGAAGTTTGATCAGCCAATAAGAATGGCCCTGGAAAGTTATTAGATGTCCTCTGGTAATTGAGTGCCATAATCTGTATTATTATGTGGGAAATGTAATATTCAACTTGAATTTTACTTTTATAATTTACAAGTGGTAACCAATATGCTACTGTTTGGCATGAGGTAAATATTGAATAATAAACTAATAAAGGAGTGTATATAAGAAGCTGACTGCCTGTGGTTTTATCTACATGATCTACATTTCAGTATTTCAGAATAAGAAGAAATTACTGCTTGAAATGTTAGAGAACTGACTTTTAAGAAAAGCTTAGAGCTATGACTTTCAACAAGCTTAAATTGTAGTTACAAAAGTGTTTCTTATATCCCTCTAAAACTTTGTAGTATTTTATAATATTAAAAATTCAAAGTAATTGATTGGATTTATTGATTGTTTGGGAATTTTACAGTTTTTCATGTTCTATAATATGAGCATCAAGCTCTAGAGCAGAAAGAAGTTTGTTATTAATTTATGAAATAAAGCAAGAGTACAGGCATGAATCTTTATCCAGAATACGATGAACGGCGTGTGCTGCAGGGGCTGCCTTAAAAACTGTAAACACACATTGAAGAAATGATGGGCACATGTTTCACAAAGCTGGCATCACTAACACTGAAAGCAGACAGAAGCTTCACACACAGGAAACACAGGCACCCAAGGTTAATTGCCACCTGTCACCTGAGTAAGGGGAAGCATGTAGGGAGGGAAGGGAATGGTCATTGTGTTTGCCAAATGTAACTGTCCACATTCATGTTCTAAAGCAGTGGTTCTCAACCTATGGGTCCAGACTCTCTTAGCAAACCTGTATCTCCAAAAAATATTTACATTACAATTTGTAACAGTTGCAAAATCACAGTTATGAATTAGCAACACAGTAATTTTATGATTGGGGTCACCACAACATAAAGAACTCTTTTTAAAGGATCACAACATTAAGAAGGTTGAGAACCTCTGTTCTAAAGGAAGTTAAAGTCCAACCTTGAGGCCAGGACAAAGTACACTAGGGAAAATATTTGAACACTCCAAGGTGTGTAATAGTTTCTCAAATATGTACCATGGACCCAATTCCTAGCACAAGGAAAGATCAAGAAAAAGAAAACTTAAATTCATGATGATGATAACTTTAAATTCTTGGCCTGGTCCTTTATTTTTGTAGATTACAAATCAAAAATACCATGTGTATACAGAAAGTAGGCAACATAAGCAAACTCTGAAGGAATGAATAATAAAGAAATAAACAAAAATCCACTCAACTAATTAGTAATGAAAATTTTAAATTGATTACAACAAATATGAGTTTTTCTTCATAATTTTTCATTTTAATTAAAATACAATTATACTATTTTAATTTCCCTTTCTTACTTTCAGTCTCTTCCACGTCTTTTCCTTCCCTCCCTTCCTATAACCACTTCTGAATCTCTCTCAAATGCATCACCTATTTTCTTTGATTATTCTTGTTGCCACTATATATAAAGACACACACACACACACACACACATATACATACAACCCACTGAGTTCATTTAATATCCAATAGAGAGAAAGAATTAGGGTCTGGTAAGGTTGATTATTTCCAAGATTGTAAATCAGTGGGAATGTTTTTGTTTTCTTGGGAACAAACATTAGCAGAATTGCTTTCTGAAACAATTTTGCATCAATTATGAAGACGAGCATGTTCATAGTCAACAGTTAGGTAACTGTACTTCTAGAACAACTTGACAACTTGACAATAGCAGTTCACATGTGAGAGAACTTGAGGCCAGGGAGAAGGCTTGACAGAAAAGCAAGTGCATGACTGATAACTGTGTTCCATCCTTGGAAGTTAGGTTTAAATACATCCAGATGTGAGGTGACATGTATTTGTAATCTATCCATCCAAAGGAGAGATAAGATGGGGAGAAAAGACAATTTTTTGGAAGTTCATGGGACAGCTAGCCTGGAATATGAAGCTCAGAAGTAAATGTTGGGGAGTCTCTGCCTCAACATAGTGAACATAGAACTTACTCGCCCAGAGACCTTCATTGAGGGTCTTAGCACATGAGCTACTGTGTGTGTGTGTGTGTGTGTGTGTGTATGGAGAAATATATATATGTGTGTGTGCACAATTAATTAATTTTTCACAAATTTTAAGAACAAGCTTGTTAGATTTTCATTTTCAATGTAAGAATAAAGAGATTCAGTAGTATTCAACAAAATATAAATATATACATAAGTAAGTAAACCTTCTATACAGAAAGAGAACATAACAATTTATCAAGATGATGAAAAAATTTAAACATAGCTGGGCAGTGATGGCACATGTCTTTAATCCCAGCACTTGGAGGCAGAGGCAGGCAGATATTTGTGAGTTCAAAGCCACCCTGGTCTACAAGAGCTAGTTCCAGGACAAGCTCCAAAACTACAGAGAAACCCTGTCCCTGTGTCAAAACAACAGCAAGTAGAACAACAAAAATAATTAAAACACACACCAGTATTTAGTTAGATTTTAATTTTCAAACTATCGTAATTAGCTTGAATTATCAACTTGATAAACCTGGGAGGAAAGAAATGGTTGAGAAATTGCCTCCATCAGTCAAGTCTTTGACATGTCTGTGGATAGTTTCTTGATTGGTATTTATGGAAGGGGGGGTCCATACCACTCTGGGTGGTCCTAAGTTGCATAAGAAAGCATGCTGAGCATGAACCAGAGAAAGTAAGCCAGGAGGAAGCATTCCTCCATGTTCTCTGTTTTAGTTCTTGAATCCTGTGTCCGGCCTTGAGTTCCTTCCTTGGCTTCACTTGGTGATGAACTGTTAAGTGTATGTTGAAATGTAGCCCAAACTCCCCTCCATCATCCTATGGTTTTACCTGGGCAACAACCGCTGAACTAGCACAAATCTGATGCTAATTATGTGGTGGAAAACAAAATCACCCCAAACAAACCAATCTAATCAAACAAAAATGAATCCTTCCTTGCAGTGGTTCTTAACCTTCCTAATGCTGCGACCTTTTCATATAGTCCCTCACATTGCGGTGGCCCCTCCAACAATACAATTATTTTCATAGCTACTTCATAACTACAATTTCAGTATTGTTATGAATCATAACGTAAATATCTGTGCTCTCCAATGATCTTAAGCAACCCTTCTGTAGGGCTCATGACCCGATGTTGGGACCAATTGGAGTCCTGGCCTTCAGCTGCTCTTCCCTGTCTAGAGCCTTCTAATTGAAGTGACTAAAMKCTGTGCYTTRCCTAGAGGATCAGAGGATGGGATTTTCACCTGTTGGCCATTGACTGCTGGGTATTTAAGCCTCCATGGTGCTATTAAAGAAAGGGCTTTGTACCAGTGATTAGAGGTCCGTGTATCTGTCTCTCTGTGTGTTTTCTCAACCTCCAGCCCCTTGCCTGAAGCTCGAGAACTGTATTGTAGCGCATAGAGTGCAGATGGGGCACGGTGCAGTGCACCCGCTTGTTTAGATCCAGTTCTTCACTGCATAATTTTAAAAAATCATCAATATTTAGCAGCCCTTCCCTCCCTATACCCCATCTTTCTAAGCATGAAAGATCCGGCATGTTCTACATAAGGGCAATTTGTTTTTGATGAGTGACTGAACCTCCCCACCACCACTGTAGAAACTATCATTCATCACCACTGTAGAAACTGTCATTGAACTAACCCCCTATCATACCTGGGCCCCCTTTGCTCTGGTGTAACACTGAATATTCTGTGATGCATTACTCTCAGGGTGTGTGGCCACTGAAACGGCATAGATCAGTCAGGTTCATAGTGTCCAAGGTTCTGGACATTCAGATGCTTTCATTGTTTTTGAGACAGGATCTTACTGTGTAGCCAGCCCTATCCTGGGACTCAATATGTGGCTCAGTCTGGCCTCAAATCTTAAACTCATGATGCTCCTGCTTCAACGTCCTAAATGTGGGGGAACTATAGGCAGTGTAACTATGTTTCACTTGCTCAGATCACTTTATCCAAGGGTACAGAATGAAGAACTATTGAATGACTGCTGGCAATACTTTTCTATTGAGAATTGCCAACGGGATTGGCCAAAGAGGTGGCTTATCCATCACATCATGCAGTTATAGTAGGGCCACACGTGCCCTCTTCCCTGTTCAGAGTCAATGATTTTGAAGCAACCTGCGGTAGAGATTCTCACTGGAAACTGCTAAAGCTATTTTCTAGCCAGAATCCCTTTCTTCCTTAGCTTTTAACTGTACACCATTTTCTTTGCTCCTATCCTTATCTTAAGAACTTCCTCAGCAAATATTAAGGGACGAATCATCTTCACAAGTCATGTCTCTGGTAAATCAAACCAAGATAACTTTAAGAAGTTTCTCTGTTGCACATCCTTGCTTTCCAAACATCTTGATAGATATCTATTGAACACATCCCTGAGTTCATAGTCTTTCTAACACTCACAGAAACAAAGACATACCTCAATCCAGTGGAAGCCTGTTGAAGTGTGCTTCACCAAGGCTAAGACCTCTTAATGTTAATGCACAGATGGAGAAAGCTGGCTTACAGTGTTGAGTTCAAAATGGCACCCTACAGCTATTACACCAGGATCTAATGGCAAAAGTTTTAACAGTCCCTTCTGTTGTGTGATTTTTTTTAAAAAAAGATTTATTTATTAAGCATACAATGTACTGCTGGCAAGGAAGGCACCAGGTTTCATTATATTATAGATGGTTGTGAGCCACCATGTGGTTGCTGGGAATCAAACTCGGGACCTCTGGAAGAGCAGCTAGTGCCCTCACCCTCTGAGCCAACTCTACAGACTGTTGTGTGATTTTTTAATACATATTCTGATAATAGAGGTTGATTTAAATCAGAGGGCAGAGACATTTACTAGTTGACCAAAGTAATCATAGAGGCTTTGGAGGACTGAGGACATATAGACAGGAAGTAGTAGGGTGGGGTTTAGAAAGGACTTGGCCCTTTTGGATGGAGGAACAAAAGAGATAGCAGGTCATTATTCACTTCTCTGTTGCATCTCTGATCATTCAGGTTCTTATTTTGATATCTGACCCCCGAGTTTTTATTGATATATAATAATTAAATACTTCACTCTTCTCTGTGTGTGGAAGTAGGGAAACAGTTTTTGTTAAGGCTGTATGTAAGCTCATGCTATAGTGTTCTTTGTTCAGAAATTTAGAACATGAGGTCGTAGGACGAATCATGACTCTTCAAGTATATTTTATTGCGACTTCCTGATTTTTGTTAAAGAATTTATCATTTGAAAGAAGGCCCACTAAGAGCTAACCAAACATAAAATTAGTAGAAAATATTAATTTGTAAAAATTACTCACTATCCAAATATTTAAATATATTTCAGAAAGTATCAAAGGTTCTCAAAATACGTGCCTTTAGCTGGGGTTAAAAACACTTCCTAACAGGTTCAGGACTTTCAACAATCACTCACTTACATTGAATTGTTGTGTTTCCCCATATACAAGATTTGCAAGAGGCAGTGTGCAAATGCACAGACAGGTAGTATGATTTTGTTATAGACATAGCACTAAGAGGGATAAAACCATTTTTTTGATTATTCCAAAATATAACCATCTAGATCAATGATAACAAGTTCTCATCTTAACAAATATTTAATATTTTTAAAGCTATTGACAATATCAATTTATGTAACATATATCAAACATTTTTAACAGTTTAGGAATGTTTGCCATATTCTGCAACCTAAGTTAGTGGAGTTATGCATTTATGTACATTTCCATTATTGTAGATAATTTTCCAGGCCCCCAAACAAGAAACATATTTATGAGAAAAATACCCATAGTTTTAACACATATCTTATCTTACTCTATGATTAATATTGTAGATATTTTTAATATTAAATCAATGAAATAGCATGCATATTTATCTTACAATACATACTAAAAGCGAATAATTAAGCTTGTTCAGCTGATTTTGATTTCAATTATTTATAAACAATTTCATGAAATGTGGTTTTACATCAGAATAGTTCTAACATTTGAATCATAATATTTTAAAATTGATAATAAGACTGAAATTTTGCTAAAAGCAAATAAAATGGATTTGGTAAATTTGACAATAAAGTATGTTTCTGCTAATTAGATCATTTGTTGCTCAGGTGGTGATGTATTCCTGATTTTATATTGACATTGTGGATCTGACCTCAGGTCATTCTGTCTGCACAGCAAACATTTTGTCCAATGAACTCTCTCTTAAGCTTTGAGCAGTTAAATTTAATGACAGATATAGTGAGGAAATTAACTCATCTGTACACAATAACGTCTTTAACTCTCCCTCATTTCCAGGTTAGAATAAAATAGACAATAGTTTGATTTTACCAATTCTTCCCGGTGTGACACCTAATGAGGCAGCACTATGTGATAAATCAAGAAAGATTGTTTTAAAACTGAATAAAATATCCCATTGTAGAACAGGAAGATTGTAACCTTTGACTTGAAAAGAAGCTGGAATTGCTTGATCACCATTTTAGCAGATATTTAAAAGAAAATTTTTAAAATGAAAATTTGTTATGTGAGATATTTAGTAATTATTTTTGAATAAGTTAGAATAGTTGAATGATACTATCTAAAGACAATATTCATTTCATAGTTATATAAACATGCCCTAAGGAAACTCAAATTCCTAAAAAGAAAAAAGATGATAGTACAGAGAATAAACCTAAACCAGAAAGAGTTTTCACATCCATAGAGTGGTAGACTGAGATTTAACAGACAACTTAAGTACAATCTCGGCCTACCTTATGAGTCAACTGGAAAAGTAAGCGTTGGTAATGATTTTGAAGTCTAGTGAAGAAGTAGAAAAGGTATTTAAGAATACACGACATACTTAGATCAGGTCATTACTTTTGAATTACGTCACAACTGTTTCAGGACACTTGATCTCATGGGTTCTCCAGACCTGAAAGCTCTGGCTTTCTCCTCCTCTTTATATAGCCATGTAGTCCCAAATTAACATCCTTTTATATGTTACACCCTCTTCTGGGAAATTCTCAATGTATATTAGAATTTCTGGCTTCTGCACTGTGGAACACTTTATGACTAGGTAACTCTCAATGTAAAATGATGAATACTGACCTCCATAAAATGAAGCATAAAATAATTTTCTCAATCATTAAGTTATACCAGTTACTAAAGTGTTAAAACTACGAACCCAGCACGCATTATACTCTTCAGGAAAGCAAAGTCCAAATAAGGAACTGAAGATTATGGGTCTTCATGACCTGCGTCTCTATGAAGCTGCCCCCCGAACTTCTGAATTGTGAGCTTTTCCTGTACCCCAGCTCCTTTAAATACACTAGACAATGACGTGGTCCTTTCTTATACTGCTGCTAATTTCCTTAAATATTAAAATTTATGTTTTATAATTCCAAGAAAATGAGCATAAAAAATATGTAACACATGACAAGTTTGTTTCCCCATAAGGGAAAAGAAAGAACTGGGCAAAAAAGTTTGTATGTTTGAGAGGCATCAAGTCCTTGGGATCAGGGATGACTCAGAAGGGGTTTTTGAGAGGTGATAGCTAAGTTACTTTCACTGCTATTTGGTACATTTAGCTAAGGCAACATTGTTTCCACCTGTTGCCTTGGCATATATTCTAGAGGGTATGGGATTTCTGTTACAACCATCTGTACATATTAGTAAATATTGGCGATTTGAATATTTCCTCTTGACACCTTAGTGCGATGTATGGACAACTTTTGTGATTTTTTTTTAAAACAAAACCAGTGCACCCTGCTGTGAGTCTTACATGTAGACCTTACAATTTCATACTAAGGATTTTTTTGTGTGAAAAATACCTCCCCTTTTTTTAATGGGTTCTCTTCCCCTGACTGATCATTTAATAAAATTCAGAAGATGTAAACTCCACATTTCAATTTGAAAAGAAATGTATGCTGGTTCACACTCATGAAAAGACAGGACGTTATTTATTCACACCTGTGTCATTGACATCCTTCTATTATTTATTGATTTGAAGTAAAAATCAATCTTATTCTCTACTCTAGTTGGCATTTGTGGTAAATCCTGAATACAAATGGATTTTGTAGTGTTGCTTAATTTGATGTGGCTTGGTACAGGGGAGAGAAGCGCCTAATTGGAGTCAGTACCTTAGCCGGGATTGGTGCGAAAGCAACAATTTTGATTAGCAAGTTATTGAGAATAAAAAGAGAGGTATAAGTAGTAAGTGACAAGATGGCATCAAATGAAGTCTACTAGATTATGTGAGTGGGAGCACCAAGAATTCGAACTGACCTGAGCCTTAGCAGCACAAGTGTACTGTGCTCACACCACACACCACTCTCGAGGCAGTTGTTTAGTTAGGAAAAACACCACTGGCCGCAGTTCAGGGATATTCTCATTTTGGTACTGAGCACTAGGTCTCCTTATTTTTTCCTAAATTACAAATTGTTTTCTGGTTTTAATTCTTTGAACTTACAAACATTACATAGAGATAGTATTTTTCAATTGCCCTTTACAATGGGTTAAGATAATTTAAATTATTTCTGTCTGTAGTTCACCATTGTCTTTCTTATAAAACATTTAAATTTGAAAAATGACACTGCTGTGATCAACAATGCCCTTAGTAAAAAATTACACTCAAGTGATAGTGTTCATTTATACTTCTCCAAAGATAAGGACAGTCCTGTAGTCTGCTAAGTTACATGTAATCATGACAGAGTTATGGTGAGGTTTACAGAGCTAACTTTGTTTCAAAAGGCTGCTGATTTGCCTTGGAGGTTCTTTCCAATTTAATTTAAGTTCCTTATCCAGGGAGCTGCTCAGATGATTTGTGGTTTCATAAAGCATTCTGAAAGGCCATTTCATTGGCCATAGAATATAAACTTGGAATCAGATTTCCTCTACCCAGTCTATGATAGAAAGCCACTTTCACAATGTGCAGTACAACTTTTATTGGAAATTGTTGTATTGCCATAAAGCCAAACTTAACTATATTTCTGGTCATGCACAGTGAATAAATATTTATGCCATGATTTAGGCACAGTTGTACACACCCACAACCATTGTTGCTCATGCTACTACCATTTTACTTGTTCTCAAAGACTCATCATCATTAAGGACGGTTAAATTATAGGAAAAAAAAGTTGTTCCTGTGTCTGATTGCTTCTGGTCAAAGATTTCAGTCTTGAAAGCTTGGCACAGTAAGTCTTAATAACCATAGCAATGGAAAATTCTGACAAGAAAAAGTCCATCATTTTAGACAATTATTCCCCCTTTTTGGTTATCTTCCTTCTAACACATAACACACACCAGCCCATTGCTTGACTCTCCCTTCCTTATATGGTGAATTATCCTTAAAATTTCAATTTAAATGGACTTAGTATTTCCCATACATTAGACAATTTAAGCAGTTTTTATATCCATCAGCTTTTCAACATTAATAAAAATAGACTTGCGTAAAATTTGCATGCTAATGCGAGTTTAGTTACAAACACCTTGAGCAGCTTTATAGTAATGCCCTTGCTTACTGTTTCATTTCAGGCTCCTCCATCATACATGTATTTTTGAAAGGAAAATATCATTTTAAGAATAATGGAACGTGTCATTAAGTATTAGCTTATATGTATCATCTAGACTCAAATATAAGAGCCTGCCATTCTTGAAATTGCAGTTATTAATAAAGATCCAGTCAATTAGCATTACTATGTGAAAGGATTGATGAACGAGAAGTAACAGACTGTCACTGGTCTTGTAATTTTAAGAACAAGTTTAAGTAAAGAAAAATCATACAATGCCTTACTGTAGGAGGTAAACCATTTATTAAAAAGGCATCTATATTTTAATTTTATTTATACCTACATATATTGTGTATGTAACTTATATTATTGGATATTATATATAAATTATGTTCATGTGATATATATATATATATATCCAAGAGTAGGTAACTCAATAGTATATAGTAACAGAGTTGATGGTTTATATTTAGTCATTTTATGAACAAAAGCAGGTTTTCTCCAATTCCCTGTTCTCAGTGTGGCCACTGTGAGGCAAATCCCTGTTGGTCAAGTGTCTTTTGCTTTTTTGCTACACTCTTCTGCTCACAGCCAGTTTGATCTCTTGTTTTGACATGACATAGCTCTCCTAACGCGGGTCTGGGTGACTACTCCCACTCTCTCCTTCAGGTGCACAGGCTGAATTAAAGTGTACTCGTCGACACTGATAGGGCTGATTGCAACTCTGACTTTCATTCCCTCTTCATAAAGGACTTCAAAGTCTCATTCTCAACCCTTGCCCACTGGAGCTCACAGGCATCACATCCTGATCTAAACTTTCTTACCTTCTATTTAGTACTCTGTAACTTCTGAACAATCACACATTCATTAAGGTGTGCTTGGATAGCTGCTCATTACTCTCTCACCTTGAATGGATTTCTCCCTCTCTCCCTCCATCTCTGTCTGTTTGTCTGTCTGTCTCTCTCTCTCTCATCTATCTATCTATCTATCTATCTATCTATCTATCTATCNACACACACACACACACACACACACCATCCTCATGTCTGTATAGCATCGTCAGTATCTAAATAATCCAAGTGCAAAACCAAAGAATCATGGAAAATGTCTTTTTTTCCTCTCCCACTTGCTCACTATTTACCTGTAGTCTACATATTAAGCAAGCTCTCCTAATTATTCAGCTGCAGAACATCCTTGGAAAATATGCTCTCCTATCTAGTCTTACAGAACTAACTCTTGCTCTTATTTTTGGCCTTTTATTCTGCAATACCCAGCTGTGTCTCTAAAAAAGACAGAGAACCTGTCTCAGTTCCTCCCATCTGTAGTAGTATTTCATTTGTACTTTAATAGATAAAGCATGCTTGAAAAACAGAGAGAAAAACAGCCTCAATGGTCAGCCTTACAGACCAGGGAGTGGCAAAACACACTTTTAATCCATTAGCCACACTAGTTTGCCATAGAAACCGAGCGGTGCTCGCCTTTAATCCCAGGGGTGCACACCTTTAATCTCATCCCTAGAGAGGAATATAAAATGGGAGGAGCCAGCTCACAGACACAGTCTCATTCGGAGATTCCTGGAGGCAGGATTCCATTTTAGACTAAGGTAGATTTAAGAGTCAGTGACTGGTTGTTTTGCTTTTCTGACCGTCAGATTGAATCCCAATTTCTGTCTCTGAGTTTTTATTAATCATGCTTCATCCAGCCATTCCAAATTGTGATTTTTCTCTGAAAGAAATTTGGCTCAGTTCCTGTTCATAAAAACCAATCATTAAAGAAAAAAGTCTAATGATTTTTCACCAAATCAAGAACGAATTCTGAAATCCTTAACCTGTCTGGGAACCCAAACTACTTTTCATATTTGTCTTCACATTTTTACAGAAAAAAATGATATCCAGTCACTTTAGGCAAACATGCCATGCTCTTCCATCTCAGAATATTATGCTCTGTCCTTCCTACCTGGACTTTTTTCTGATTGGTTACTTTCTCCATCATTCACAATCAGTTCCATTATATATAAAGCCAAGTGTTTGCCAATGTATAGTTACTTAATAGAACAAATATTCTTATGATGGAGTGTGATATGAAGGTGATACTTTACAGCTAATTCTCTAATTCATAACATTATATCAAAAATTCAAGCTAAAGATGTATCCTGAATATAATTTTATACTACTTAGAAGTTACTTAAAAATTGAAACAATTCTTACAATTTAACTTTCACAATTTTAATTAGAGTGTACCTCCAGTTCATTTATTTGACTCTTGATGTGTATCTCGTGCTTAAAATCAAGTACATTTATGTACATATTGTTTGAGTAAAATAACAGCAAGACGCAAATAGGTAATCATTTAATGGCAATGTCAGGGCTAGGGAGATATGGGATTAGCAGGTGATGAACTTGCTCCATAATTACTAAAACTGGTCAGATACAGCCATAAGCAAGCATGTAAGAACTGTTCAGAGCTCAGATTCGGCACCCCATAAGTGCCCTGATGCTGGAGAGAACTAATGGCCCTCCCTTAATTCCACACGTTAGAGATGGAGACACTAGTTTAATCTTCAAGCTCTGGGTTCAAATAAAGTAACTTTCCCCAACATATAAGATCGAGAAAAACTGAAGAATTCACACATCAACCATGTACATGTACATGAAACATAGGCATGTTCACATTCAAACACAAACAACACACACACAATACTTCTGCTGTGTTTCAAAATAGACTCAAAAAAAAGTGTAATTTTAAAAATCCTCCTTTTAGTCTGTGTTAAAAATTAAATGATTTTAAATGTGTAGAATACTGAGAATAATCTTTCACACAGAACAGATACTAAAAATGTCACCATCATTGTGGCTCCTTGAAGGTTTTCATTACTATTTCACTTCTCTTTCAGTTACAAAACCTAAATGTGTAAGTTATAGTCCACTAATAAACACAGATAGCTGAGTTATCATAATAAAAAATTAGGTTTTCTTTGCTTGGTAAATATATTACTCTAGATTTACAGTTAATATTTGGCAGACATACTTGCATATTTCCATTTTGTTCTCCAAGAATGAACATATCAGTCATCCAACATACATTAATGAGTGACTTTGTGCATAGTTATGAGTTTGTTATATGTGGCTAGAAGTTTCTATGTAGCAATGCTCCACACCGGAGGAAGGGTTGTGCTCAGACAGAAGAGTGGTATTTCTCTGCCAGCTTGACGTTCAGAGGCAAGAATGTGGGTTGATTCCACTACAATTTCAAGACTTGCAAAAATGTTAACTGTTATTAAATAATGAAGTTAGTAAGCAGATGCACATGTGTATGTATGCATAAATCTGTTATAGTTTGCCAGAAAGTTAACATGGCAAATTTAAAGTATCTATTTTATGTACTAAAATTTGAGATCACTAAGGTAAGCAGGTCAAGAAATGCTTATATTTTGAAATTAATGTGTGTATAGCATCTAGATGCAGTAATTGTCCTTAACAAGCTCAGGAAAAAGGATCAACTTCATAGATTTTCACCGACTGCACCAGAGACATTGCTGTATTTAATAAATACATCATTTATGTTTCAGTGTGCATTTATTTATGTATCTGGTGTGTGTGTTCACATGCATATGCAGATACACAGACTTCATGTATTTGTGCACACACTTCCACACATGTGGAAGCCAGAACTGGTATTAGATGTCTTTCTCAGCCACTCTCCACCTTTCAAATTGAAGGTCTCTGGCTTGAAGCCAAAGCTCCCTGATTCAGCTAGTTAGGTACCCTGCTTACTCCCAGAATCTCCTGCTTCTGTCTCCTACATTCTGGGATTAGTTGCAGGATGCCAAGCCCTCCCATTTGTGTGGATATTATTAGGGATCGGAACTCAAGTCCCCAAGCTTCCTGGCAAATAACTTTCACATTGTCCCTTCTCTTCGTTCCTAGTAGGGGCATTTATTTTTCTTAAAGCTCGTTGAATCATGTTAGTAACATTAAATGATGGTGCTGCACTGATTATCCCTGCCTTTGTATTTGAGCAGCAATGTCATATTGAGGATATTATTGCAGATGAACATGTAGTATTTCTCAAAATTCTTACTCTGCAGCAAGGGCAATCAGAGTGTTGGATGGCAGGATTCTAAGCTTGGGTGTACCTGTGTCTTGGGAACATGCTGGGTCATCATCCTCTGTGCTGTGTGACTGTGTAGAAAGTGATTCCTTTTCTTTCCATTAGATTTGGTTACTTTGCAAAGTGTGTTTTTGTTTTTCTTCTTTTCAAAAAACCAACTATCCTAACACTGTGCACTATATTTGTTATCCATTATGTTATACGGCACGTTAATAAAGACATGCCTTCTGCTGGAAAGACACAGGCTCTGAAGTGACTTCTGCTTTGAGGTAAATTCAGCAATGTTTGAATTTAGCATTTTCAGAACCTGTTTCAATTTCAAGGTCTTTCAATTTCCCTTCTTTTCAGTTGCAATGGAACAAAGTGAAATTGTACTCCACAGGAGCTCCCAGCTTTTATTATTTTTTTAAGGTAGAACAGTATGAAGCGCTTAGAATTATATACCCTTTGCAGGCAGTAAAAATTAATTGTGCTTTTTATTAAAAAATTAAGTGGTTTCATAAAAGTCAGAACAGATGAATAAAAGAGAGTGTGGAAATCATTCTAAAGTTATACACACACTTTCATACACTTTCACACACAGTAAACACACATACATCACACACACTTTCACACACAGACATTTTCATACACAGTCACACACATACATCACACACACCCTTTCACACAGTCACACACATACATCACACACACACTTTCATACACATTCAACACATGCACACACTTTCATACACAGTCACACACACCCACACTTTCACACACACATACATTCACACACAGTACACACACACTTTGACATACAGTTACCCACATACATCACACAGTCACAAACACACATCATACACACACACTTTAACACAGTCACATACACACACATAGTAAATTAGATTTGTTAGAGCAAGGAACTAAGACCTCTTGAGTTTTACATTATTATGTAGCACTGTGTAGAAATCTTTCAGGATATTTCTTAGCGTGATGATGAACAGCAGTTCACTAGGTGCAACATCACTACTCACCAAAGAAAGCAAAGAAGGCAACTGATTCCTGATTCCACAGCAAGGAGGTAAAATGAGAACAGGTCAAACCAAGGCAAAGTTTGAGAAATTTGTGGGTGGGAGCACTAAGTAGAGGTATGAGCACCATAATTTTATAGATTAAACAGTGACTAATCACTAGAAGATATCAAACCCATGGATAAAAATACTAAACACTAGGAGTTTAAAGTTTTCTTTTAAAAATGATAAAGCCTCTGGAGCACCACTTCAATGTAGATCATTTCCCCTTTAATTCACTTTCCCATCCATTTGAATATAGAGGTTAATCAAACAGTCTTTAAATGAGAGTGTGTATGCAGGGCTCCTCTCTTTGGCTCTGGCACCAGACTTAGTCTTAGTCACAGCTCCTTTAAATTTTCTGAAACCGCTGAGACCAAAGAAGGAAAATAAATTCCAAAAGACAGACAAAGAGGAACCCCCAAACTCGTGGAGTGCTTGCAGTATTGCTTGTGGCCCTTGCATAAATGCACAATCTATTAGGCTGCATTTTTAAAGCTTCTGCTTAGAAAGTAATTGGCAAACCTGCTCGGTCCATAATTGCCGCTACACCCCACATCTTTTACTGCAAGAACTGATTCTCTAGTCCTTCCTCAGGTCATTCCCTTTCCTGCTTCCACACGGTTCCCATATAAAACTTTATTGTTTATATCCTGCCACAACCCACTACAACAGTAGCAATAGTTATTTAGTTATATAACCCTTCCCAGAGGACTTCATTTATACCTGTGGGACAATTCCATGTGTTGGTAATCAGTGCTTTCCGATTTCATTCTGTAAAACGACACAGGCCTTTCCCCGTTTGTATTGATGGGGGAAAAAAGTCCAGAAAATGGTTTCAAGGCCTGAGATGAATGGCATCAGCAGAGGTTCATACATCCCAGTTTGGAAAGTTTGGTGAGAAAAACAAGTTAAAATACCTACTGTAAACCACTGTGATCTTAACTGCACATACCGGATTATTTCTTTCTTCATAGACCAAAGGTCACTTTCAGTGTCATGCAAAGTGCTATTAGATGAGCTAACACTAACAACCTATGAGAACTTCAGGAACTTTAAACCTGAAATACTTTATGCTTAATGAGGTAAACTCAGTGAAAAGGTTGAAGATAAGCCCTCAGGGCTGGGTGAAGGCTCTATGGGAGAAGAGCTGGCTGCATGAGCCTGAAAATCTACCCCTGCATCTTCAGCGCCCACATAAAGATGATGACTACTGGCCCGTGCCTGTAATCCAAGCACTTGGAAGAGGATAGATGCACGGATCCTGGCGTCTTTCTAGCATTAAGAAGCTTTAGTCACAGCTGTGAGCTGTAGCTTCCATGGAGAGCCACAAAAAGACATCAGTACAGGAAGGGAGGATGTAAACCTGCACACGCATATTCAACTCATATTGCACATACATACACACGCATACTCACACATAAACATATACACACACGTTAAATACATAAAATGTCTGTCATGACTCGAACGTAGCATAATAAGAAACAAGTGATAAGGGACCATCTTAAGCAGGACAGATATTGCTTGGGGGCATTGTGAAAATCCAGGAATTTAGGAAGAAATAGGATTTTCATTTCCGAATAGGATTTGTACCACCCGGCAGGAGTATTTCATAAGGACATTTATACAAAACCTCTCACTTATTCTCACCTAGTTGCAATTAGTCTCCTGTCATTCACAGGGGATATTCCAGGACCTAGTGCTTGCATGAAGCCACAGAAGACATTGAACTTTTTCACCAAGCACTTGTCCTGGGCTGTGTCTACAACCTGTGCATCTTGGAGTAAAAGAAAGCTAGCACATATCATGAGGACGAACTCTGTTCAAAGCAGAACAGAGGAGAATGGCGCAAAGTTCATCATGCCTATTTAAATAGGCCCGCAAAATAAAACACGCCCTGTTTAGCTATTCTTAGACTGTGGTTCTATCAATACAGAAAGGGTGGAAATCGAATCCTTGGGCAGAGACTGATGTCTTGACTACTTGAAGGTACAGTCTTGACTACTTGCAGCGATAATTAATTACTTATAGGATTAAAATTGTTTGAAGTAAGTAAAGTAGGTAAAATTTGATATCTCAGCAAATGACCTGCTTTTACATCTATAACTTAGGATATTAAAATGATTTCCAATGCCCTATATAAAGTTTTGGAATATAACTCCATTTTGAAGATGACTATACTAGCCCCAAAGCTATGTAGCTTATTTACTTTATAGATAGATATATGATACTTCCATGGTAGTTTAATGGTATAGATAAAATAGTATATAGATTGTTTAAAAAGCTCTAGTAGCCTCAGATATTGTCTTATATGTGAAAATCTAATTCTGCATAGCACTTATTTTACAATTATAAATTGAATAGGAAAACATGATAAATTGAAAATAAAATAAAAATGTTAAAAATCAGTTCTTGTGATTTTCCTAAATTTACTGAGTACAGGTCTTTTTGTAAAATGAATTGTATGATTTAATGCTATCCACTAGTACTGTATGGTAGGCAGAAAGCCGTGATCATCAAAGGATGTTTGGGTAACTTGGAGAATAAAATAATATATTCCCCATATATAAGTCTTCTGTATATACAGAAATTCTTAACAAAGTAAAAGCTTTGGTTATTTTTAGTTTGTACATATTTTAAGATTATTTCATAACAACCTTTATCTGAAAAGAAAAACAAACACATCAAGCATTTTATATTAACTTGATAAAGAATATTGAATATGAAATGTCTTCTATAAAATATCATTTTAAAAAAGGTGTTTGTAAGCAAGCAAAATAATTTCTATTGCGATAAATTCAGGTTTCAAATCAAATAATCTCAACAAATTTTGCCCTGTAATTTAAAATATGTATCTTAGATATTCATAACTTGAGTATGTATCTCTAAAAATTAAAATTGTGAACACAGAAATTTTACATATATTTCTACAAATACTATTTATTTCAATACTTTTATTGCAATTCTTTTTATAATTATTATTGGTATACTTAACTATAGTAATCACATCTTTTAACCGTAAGAAATGATTGTGAATTGTTTCAAATGGGTGTGATGTCATTGGCTTTTTTTTTTTTTGGCTTGCTCACTATGGTTTATTCAGCCTGCTCTCTTTTTTTTTATTAAAAATTTCCACCTCCTCCCCTCCTCCCATTTCCCTCC